>JAVMKO010000002.1:224685120-224804965 GCA_032164245.1 Sternotherus odoratus | reverse complement strand
AGTCCGGTCTGGCTTCCTAGGGAGCGGTTCCAGACCATCACCCGGGCGCTCCATGACAATTGGTGGCAGAGGTGGGATGTGTGGCATCCCGTGGACCCCGTGGACGGCGCACCCCGCAGTAAGTGACTGTGGGATCGCTGGGGAGCAGGCATGTTGAAGGCCCAGAGAATGCCAGTTACAGGGGGTGGAAAAGCTGCAGCTTAACCCCTGAGCGTGTGTGACCAGAGAGAAGGACTGTTGCTGATCCAGGGTCCCCCTGAAAACTGCAAGGAGCAGTCAGGGGCGGAGAAGCAGGTGGCTTGGCCCTAGGAGGGAGAAGGAGTTTTGCAGTATCAGGGTACCCCTGGGGTTTGCAGTGAGCGGTCCCAGGGGCGCAGGAGCAGACGTTCAACCCTGGCAAAGAGGCGGTGACCTGGAAAGACCTGGCACACAAGGGAGTTCCCCCTGGACACTGTGGGGCAAAGAGCACACAGGCCTGTGAGTCCAGAGCGAAGTGATCGTGACTCTGTGCTTTGTGAAGCACAGGTTAATCGTGCAGCTAGGAGAAGCTGGAGGATTTGGCCCCTCGGAGACAGTTGCAAGTTTCCTGATCCAGGATGGGGTTGCAGAAGAATCTGGGAGCATCTGAAGTGGTCATGGCGCATCCCCAAGATTCCTGTCCCTGACCAGACGGGGGTCTTCACGATTGGGTTCCCCATCCGGGGACCGGAGACGGAGGAGAGTGGAACAGAGTCCAAGAGAGACATTGGACTGTGAGAAGCAACAAGAGCCTGGAAGTGCTGCAGCAGCAGCAGCAGTGTGAACTGGGAACGGTGATGCCAAGGGACCCAAGGGACTTCTGAAGGGTGAGTGGGGATAGACCCCTGGATGCCAGTTCCGCAGGGAGCCTCATTACTAAATTGGGGTCCCTGGGTAAGGGATGGGGGGAAGGGAACGTCCACCTTACTGCTGTTGAGCAGGCTGGCAATTCGAACCATGGGAACCCTGCGGACAAGCCCTGGTGTCTAGCTCCCCGCTGGGTCCCAAGGCTATTGACGCCATTCACCAGATGGGTGGGGTGGTGGACAGACTCCCACCCCTGTCCCCGACCTGTATGTCTGTGTGGAGTCCCCTGGGTTCAAGTCGTGTGGACACCCAGAGGGAGCAGAGAGAAGTGGTAAATGGGGAGACAGTCCTGGGGTGGCAAGACCCTGGGACAGGGAGACGGGTTGTTTGGCCCCGATGGTGCAGTGTCACTGGATGCTGGGGGGCGGTGTGACCTGGGTGAGGGTCACAGGGAGGAAGATATTCGCCCTGCCTAGAGCCCAGACCCCTGTGCAGACACAGGAGGGGTCAGGCTGGCAGGCTGCTGGGGATCTGCAGGATATTGCCTGTGAAATCCTGTTGGGGGGGAAATGTGTCTTCCTGGGGGCAGGATGCAAACCCTGCTCCTGTGACAGCCGAGGGTTTGAATTTGAATCCGGGGAACCAATCGGCGGAGAGGAAGATGGTCATTGTAATCACAACTCCAGGAAGAAGAAGGCGGGGGCTTAAAATGTTAGCAGAGCCCTGGGGTGGGGTGGGACAGTGTGATGGTCCCCTCCCCCCTACACACCGGAGAAAAGTTTTGTTTCTGAGGCTGTGATCAGTGCAGAGAGCTCACAGCCTGGGAATTGTTCAGCAAGAGGTGGAGGGAATCAGAGGCTGGCCAGTCTCCAGGCCTCTCTCGAGATAGCTGGGTACCACCGGCGGGTTGTACCCCAGGTTAGCTACCTAGCTGCCACAATTTCAGAGCTAGGGAAGGAGAGTGACCCAGACAAGGTGGTCTGGGAACAAGGGTAGCAGAGGGCTCTCTGTGCCCCGAGGGAGGCGCTAATCCAGGGCCTGGTGTGACTCCTACCAAGGAGTGAAAAAGATAATGGGGCACCCCTGGAGCATTGGTGAGGTCGAACTTCCCCAGGTCAGTGGCTAAAGTGACCACTGCTCAGTTCGTTCTCGAAGAGGGGAGATGTGTGACGAAGTGGGAGTACTGTGTGTGTGTGCCTCAGTTTCCCCTGTGCATTTCTTGAGCGTCTATGTGAAGGGATAAGGGCTGATAGTGATGCAAAGCAGAGCCTCTGAAGGTGTGCATCCCTGAAGCTGTAACCTGACCTCAGGTGGGGGAGGGAGGTCAGCTGAATCTGTTGAAGGGAGGTCAGGTAATACCTGAAGCCTGGGAAACCAGACAAAGAAACAAAGGAGCAGGAAGTGGCTAGAGAGGGGGTTTTGGGTCAGTCTGGGTCTGGGTTGAGCTGGGAGAGGCAGAGAAGCGAACTCGCTCTCTGGCCCCAAGATGGATCCAGCTGAAGGCTCATGCTCACTGTATGGTCTGTGATTAGAAGTCATCGAATAAACCTGGGGAGGAAGCAGGAGCCCGGAATCTGGGTCTCACCTCCTAGCCCCCCAGAAAGGCCTGACTGAGGGACCCTGTTTGGACTGAGAAGCTGTGAGTTGGATGGTTCCTGACATCTCAAATAAACCGTCTATTCTGCTGGCTGGCTGAGAGTCACGTTTGACTGTGGATTTGGGGTGCAGAACCCATGGGCTCCCCCAGGACCCCGCCCAGGCGGGCTTGCTGGGGGAAGCACACGGAGGGGCAGAAGGTGCTGAATGCTCCGAGGTCAGACCCAGGAAGGTGGAAGTGGGGACCCCTGAAGCTCCTGGCCTGGGAAACAGGCTGTGTACGGAGAAGGGGCCCTCCACCCGGAGTCCGGTCTGGCTTCCTAGGGAGCGGTTCCAGACCATCGCCCGGGCGCTCCGGGACAGACCCACCGGGTACAGCCCCCCCCCCCGCGACAGACCCTGTGACGGATCCGCCGGGTACAGCCCCCCCCCCCATGCTAAGACCCTGCGATGGACCTGCCGGGTACAGCCCCCCTCCCCCCGCTAAGACCCTGCGACGGACCCGCCGGGTACAGCCCCCCCCCCATGCTAAGACCCTGCGATGGACCTGCCGGATACAGCCCCCCCCCCCGCTAAGACCCTGCGACGGACCCGCCGGGTACAGTCCCACCCTGCGACAGACCCTGCGATGGACCAGACGGGTACAGCCCCCACCATGCTAAAACCCTGCAACAGACCCGCCGGGTACAGCCCCCCCCCATGCTAAGACCCTGCAACAGACCCGCCGGTTACAGCCCCGCCCTGCAACGGACCTGCTGGGTACAGCACCCCCCCCCATGCTAAAACCCTACAAAGGACCCACCGGGTACAGGCCCCCCCCCCATGCTAAGACCCTGCGACGGACCCGCCGGGTACAGGCCCCCCCCCCATGCTAAAACCCTACGAAGGACCCGCTGGGTACAGCCCCACCCTGCGACGGACCCGCCAGGTACAGGGCCCCCCCCATGCTAAAACCCTACGAAGGACCCGCCGGGTACAGGCCCCCCCCCCATGCTAAAACCCTACGAAGGACCCGCTGGGTACAGCCCCACCCTGCGACGGACCCGCCAGGTACAGGGCCCCCCCCATGCTAAAACCCTACGAAGGACCCGCCGGGTACAGCCCCGCCCTGCGATGGACCTGCCGGGTACAGGCCGCCCCCCCCCCCATGCTAAGACCCTGCGACGGACCTGACCTGCTCTTACTGTGGAAAATTCCAGCAGAATGGAGTTTGGGGGTCACATGGGCAGGTCACATGACCATGCAGGACTCAGGACTTGCAGGAAGCAGCCGTTACCCACATGCTCCCTGGAGCGTCCTCAGGTCACTTCTCATGGGGACTGGAGCCTCCCAAGCTCTCAGTGGGTCCATTGTGTAGCTGATGATCCTCAATGGGCCGTCAAGCCAGCCAGGCAGAGCTGACAGGAACTTGTCTGGGGTGTGACCCGGAAGCAGAGCACACGTTGGAGACACAGGCAGTGTAGAGCCAAGATACATAACTAACTACAAAACCGATCCCCACATCCCGACAGCACAATGCGAACCAGCCAATCCTCACCTGGTGGTAGACACCTCCTATCACCCCCTTGACACAAGATTTGGTGCCACTACAGGACCTGGGTTGCACCAACGATCTATACAGTCCCAGATCATGTTAATAACGTCACACCCAGCTCTGCCCATCGCCGCGCCCGGCCGCCACCGGTAACCGGCTCTGCCCATCCCCGCGCCCGGCCGCCACCGGTACCCGGCTCTGCCCATCCCCGCGCCCGGCCGCCACCGGTACCCGGCTCTGCCCATCCCCGCGCCCGGGCGCCACCGGTACCCGGCTCTGCCCATCCCCGTGCCCGGGCGCCACCGGTACCCAGCTCTGCCCATCCCCGCGCCCGTGCGCCACCGGAACCCGGCTCTGCCCATTCCCGCGCCCGGGCGCCACCGGTACCCGGCTCTGCCCATCCCCGCGCCCGGGCGCCACCGGTACCCGGCTCTGCCCATCCCCGCGCCTGGCTGCCACCGGTACCCGGCTCTGCCCATCCCCGCGCCCGGCCGCCACCGGTACCCGGCTCTGCCCATCCCCGCGCCCGGCCGCCACCGGTACCCGGCTCTGCCCATCCCCGCGCCCGGGCGCCACCGGTACCCGGCTCTGCCCATCCCCGCGCCCGGGCGCCACCGGTACCCGGCTCTGCCCATCCCCGTGCCCGGGCGCCACCGGTACCCAGCTCTGCCCATCCCCGCGCCCGTGCGCCACCGGAACCCGGCTCTGCCCATTCCCGCGCCCGGGCGCCACCGGTACCCGGCTCTGCCCATCCCCGCGCCCGGGCGCCACCGGTACCCGGCTCTGCCCATCCCCGCGCCTGGCTGCCACCGGTACCCGGCTCTGCCCATCCCCGCGCCCGGGCACCACCGGTACCCGGCTCTGCCCATCCCCGCGCCCGGCCGCCACCGGTACCTGGCTCTGCCGATCTCTGCTCCCAGCTGCCGTCAGCCTGGGACCGGACGGTCCCCTCCGCAGGGTGTAACGCCCTCCCCAGATTTATTGTCCCATGAGGTGCAGACGCGTGACGGGCAGGCCCGAGGAGGAAGGTGACAAGGGATGACTGGCCCTCACATGGGTTACTCACCCAGCCCTCGTCATGGAAGTTCCTCCCCTGGGCCTGGGCGGCACTGACTGTCAAGGGCCTTCCCCTCCCCTGCCTGGCACGGGGCGCAGGACGGGGGATGGTGCAGGACTCAGGCTGGGCCCATTCCCCTCGCCCCCCGCAGGGAAGAACTTGAGCCCTCCCCCCCCCAAGTGGCTGCATGTTTATCTGCATGTCAGTCTGAGGAGTTCTCAGGCTGGGGCTGGGCTGGGCTGTCAGGCCCCAGGGCGGGGGGCTGGGCTGGGCTGTCAGGCCCCAGGGCGGGGGGCTGGGCTGGGCTGTCAGGCCCCAGGGCGGGGGGCTGGGCTGGGCTGTCAGGCCCCAGGGCGGGGGGCTGGGCTGGGCTGTCAGGCCCCAGGGCGGGGGGCTGGGCTGGGCTGTCCGGCCTCAGGGCGGGGGGGCTGGGCTGGGCTGTCTGGCCCCAGGGCGGGGGGCTGGGCTGGGCTGTCTGGCCCCAGGGCGGGGGCTGGGCTGGGCTGTCCGGCCCCAGGGCGGGGGGCTGGGTTGGGCTGTCCGGCCCCAGGGCGGGGGGCTGGGCTGGGCTGTCCGGCCCCAGGGCGGGGGGGCTGGGCTGGGCTGTCCGGCCCCAGGGCGGGGGGCTGGGCTGGGCTGTCAGGCCCCAGGGCGGGGGGCTGGGTTGGGCTGTCCGGCCCCAGGGCGGGGGGCTGGGTTGGGCTGTCCGGCCCCAGGGCGGGGGGCTGGGCTGGGCTGTCCGGCCCCAGGGCGGGGGGCTGGGCTGGGCTGTCCGGCCCCAGGGCGGGGGGCTGGGCTGGGCTGTCCGGCCCCAGGGCGGGGGGCTGGGCTGGGCTGTCCGGCCCCAGGGCGGGGGGCTGGGTTGGGCTGTCAGGCCCCAGGGCGGGGGGCTGGGCTGGGCTGTCAGGCCCCAGGGCGGGGGGCTGGGCTGGGCTGTCCGGCCCCACGGCGGGGGGGCTGGGCTGGGCTGTCCGGCCCCACGGCGGGGGGGCTGGGCTGTCCGGCCCCAGGGCGGGGGGCTGGGTTGGGCTGTCCGGCCTCAGGGCGGGGGGCTGGGCTGGGTTGTCCGGCCCCAGGGCGGGGGGCTGGGTTGGGCTGTCCGGCCTCAGGGCGGGGGGCTGGGCTGGGCTGTCCGGCCCCAGGGCGGGGGGCTGGGTTGGGCTGTCCGGCCCCAGGGCGGGGGGCTGGGCTGGGCTGTCCGGCCCCAGGGCGGGGGGCTGGGCTGGGCTGTCCGGCCCCAGGGCGGGGGGCTGGGTTGGGCTGTCAGGCCCCAGGGCGGGGGGCTGGGTTGGGCTGTCAGGCCCCAGGGCGGGGGGCTGGGCTGGGCTGTCCGGCCCCACGGCGGGGGGGCTGGGCTGGGCTGTCCGGCCCCACGGCGGGGGGGCTGGGCTGGGCTGTCCGGCCCCAGGGCGGGGGGCTGGGTTGGGCTGTCCGGCCCCAGGGCGGGGGGCTGGGTTGGGCTGTCCGGCCCCAGGGCGGGGGGCTGGGCTGGGCTGTCCGGGCCCAGGGCGGGGGGCTGGGCTGGGCTGTCCGGCCCCAGGGCGGGGGGCTGGGCTGGGCTGTCAGGCCCCAGGGCGGGGGTCTGGGCTGGGCTGTCCGGCCCCAGGGCGGGGGGCTGGGCTGGGCTGTCCGGGCCCAGGGCGGGGGGCTGGGCTGGGCTGTCCAGCCCCAGGGCGGGGGGCTGGGCTGGGCTGTCAGGCCCCAGGGCGGGGGCTGGGCTGGGCAGTCCGGCCCCAGGGAGGGGGGGCTGGGTTGGGCTGTCCGGCCCCAGGGCGGGGGGCTGGGCTGGGCTGTCCGGCCCCAGGGCGGGGGGCTGGGCTGGGCTGTCCGGCCCCAGGGCGGGGGGCTGGGCTGGGCAGTCAGAGGTGCTGGGGGGAGGGAGAAGCAGGATCCTTGGGAAGAAGCAGACGGACACCTGAGTCGCTATTTCCAGGGCCGGGGGTTTTCCAGGCCTGGCTGGGCGCAGGGGGGTGGGAGACATGGGGCTGCCCAAGGAGATGGGGGCCGGGCAGCTGGCACCCTCACCCCAGGCCCTGGCCCAGTCCCTGCCCCACACATCTCCCTGCTGCGGCGCAGGGGGGGGGGGGAGATCACAGCTGGTACCCGCAGGGCTCGGTGCCCCTGGCAGCTCCACCAGGCACAGACAGGGAGTTGGAGCCCCCTGCCCCACCCCGTGCCCCCCAGCGCCCTCCCCACACCCAGCGCCCCCTGCTGGGAATGGGCTGGGGTTGAAATCGGAGGCGCCGTTGCCCAGCTGTGGAGCCGGTTGGGGGGAGCTCTCCTGACCCCCAGCCAGGCTGGGCAGGGCTGGCGGGGAGCTGGGAGCCTGGCAGTACCACACCAGCCTGGTGCCAGCGCACAGGTGCCAAGGGGAGATTACCCCAAGGAGCTGCCAACCCAGAGCCCCCTCCCCTCCAGGGCCCCCAGCCAGAGCCTCCCACAGAGACACTGCCAAGGAAATGGGGCGGGAGTGGGGAGAGGGAGGGGCAGTGCCAGCCCCCCACATGCCAGAACAAATGCCTGTGTCTCCCCCCGCCCCTCGAGTCCTGCTGGGGGGGGAGCTGGTTTGGGCAGCACTTCGCTGGCAGCCATCGCAGCAGGAGGGCTCTGAGCCCTGGCACCACGCGCATGGGACCTGTCAGTCCCTGCCCCCTGCCCTGTCCCCCATAGCACCCCACAGGGCCCCCGGCTGGGACAGGGCTGGAGTCACCGAGATCCCCCCCCAGCGATCCCCTGCCCTGCTCCCTGCCCCCCATAGCACCCCACAGGGCCCCCAGCTGGGACAGGGCTGGAGTCACCGAGATCCCCCCCCAGCGATCCCCTGCCCTGCCCCCCATAGCACCCCACAGAGCCCCCGGCTGGGACAGGGCTGGAGTCACCGAGATCCCCCCCCAGCGATCCCCTGCCCTGCTCCCTGCCCCCCATAGCACCCCACAGGGCCCCCGGCTGGGACAGGGCTGGAGTCACCGAGATCCCCCCCCCAGCGATCCCCTGCCCTGCTCCCTGCACCCCATAGCACCCCACAGGGCCCCCGGCTGGGACAGGGCTGGAGTCACCGAGATCCCCCCCCCAGCGATCCCCTGCCGTGCCCCCTGCCCCCAACAGCACCCCACAGGGCCCCCGGCTGGGACACCGAGAGCCCCCCCCACAACCAGCCCCTGCCCCGCCCCCCCCCCCCCGCAGCACCCCACAGTGCCCTGCCTGCGACGGGGCTGGAGACCCCCCCCCCAGACTGTGACACAGGAGGCAGAGAGCAGCCCCCCCCCCTGCTCAGGGGTGACAGCACAGCCCCCATCCCTCTGGGGCAGCCTGGCCGGCCACACTCCTGCGCTGCCCTGCGGCCAGGGCACAGATCCCGGGAGGGGACCCCCCTTTGGGCCCGCAGCCCGGCCTCCCTCCTGCCGCGCCCCCCTGCCCCGGTGGAAGCGCCGCTGACCCCCGCCCGCTCCACGTACCTCCCCTCGGGGCAGCTGCTCTGTCTCTGCTCCGGCTCCCGCCCGTGCCCGGCTCAGCTCTGATTACGGGAGGTTCATGGAGCCAGAACTTCCACATTCCTGCAGCGCCAGGGCAGATTAGGCTGACCTGCCTCCCGGCTCTGCCCCCGCCCGCGGGAGACCCCCCGGCTCCCTCAGCCTCCCCGACACAAACCCACCCGCCCAGCGCCAGCCGCAGGGGGCTGCGGGGTCCCCAGTGGGTGCTGCCCGTGGCTCTCCCCGGACCCGTGTGGAGCAGCCGGCGGAGGCAGGTGCCGAGGGGCCGCTTGCCCCCCCATCAGTGCTCAGCTCCTCCGCCAGGCCAGCCGCTCAGTCGGTGCTGGACCGAACCCCACACTGGAGTCACTGGCACCCGCTGCTGCCCCGGCTGGGGGCTCTCTCCGGACAGCAGCTCGCCGGGGGGAGGCAGGGCTGGGGGGCAGGCGGGAGCCAGACCCTTGGCCAGGCCCGTGGGGCTGCAGCACAGGGCAGCTACTTAGCTGAAGGCCCGGCCTTGTGCCAGGCCCCGCTTCCTCTGCCCGCCCCCAGCCTGTGGGCACCGCAGCCTCCCTGCCAGCCCCACCTGTCGTCCTGCATCCCCCTCTGAACCCACGATCTCGGCTCAGCCCCTGCAGCTGCTCTGGGCTGAGCCCGCCCGGCCCCCTCCCCACCCACGTCCCTGGGGACGCCCATGTGCCCAGACCTCCAGCCGGAGACAGGGGCTGTGGGGAGAACCTGCCCAGGGCTCCGGGGGCACACATGGGGCGTCCGCAGCCCACTCCCAGCCCCAGGGGCCGGGGAGACTCTGCACCCCTCTGGCCACTGTCAGGGATGAGTCTGGACCCAGGGCCGACCCTACACGCCTCTCCCGCCAGCCATGAGCCCAGCCCGCCCCACTGCACCAGCTGGGGGGGGGGGGCACTTCCCTGGGCTGCTCTTGCTGGCTGCTGCCCCATGGGCCACGTTCCTGCAGCTCCCGACCCTAAGCAGCCCCGGGACGGTGCTGAGCCCAGCCCCGAGCCCCGTTCTCACAGCCGGGAGCCACCCCGGATGCCCCAGCACCCCCAGGCCGGGGGTCAGGCCCAGCTCCACCCCCACCCCCGCAAGATCCCATCCTGCTGCCCAGCCTGGCCTCCCACAGGAATTTGTGCCCAGCCCAGCCCACCTGTTAGCAGGTCAGTGGCAAGCAGCAGGAAAGTGCCCCCCAAATGCAGCAGTGGGGGCTGCCTGGGGTAGTGGGGGGCAGGCAGATGGCAGAGTCGAGGGGGGTACGGGGGGGATGGCGGGGGGCACAGTGAGGGGCAGGCAGATGGCAGAGCCGAGGGGGGCACGGGGGAGATGGCGGGGGGCACAGTGAGGGGCAGGCAGATGGCAGAGCCGAGGGGGGCACGGGGGAGATGGCGGGGGGCACAGTGAGGGGCAGGCAGATGGCAGAGCCGAGGGGGGCACGGGGGGATGGCGGGGGGCACAGTGAGGGGCAGGCAGATGGCAGAGCCGAGGGGGGCACGGGGGAGATGGCGGGGGGCACAGTGAGGGGCAGGCAGATGGCAGAGCCGAGGGGGGCACGGGGGAGATGGCGGGGGGCACAGTGAGGGGCAGGCAGATGGCAGAGTCGAGGGGGGCACGGGGGAGATGGCGGGGGGCACAGTGAGGGGCAGGCAGATGGCAGAGTCGAGGGGGGCACGGGGGGGATGGCGGGGGGCACAGTGAGGGGCAGGCAGATGGCAGAGTCGAGGGGGGCACGGGGGGGATGGCGGGGGGCACAGTGAGGGGCAGGCAGATGGCAGAGTCGAGGGGGGCACGGGGGGGATGGCGGGGGGCACAGTGAGGGGCAGGCAGATGGCAGAGTCGAGGGGGGCACGGGGGAGATGGCGGGGGGCACAGTGAGGGGCAGGCAGATGGCAGAGTCGAGGGGGGCACGGGGGGGATGGCGGGGGGCACAGTGAGGGGCAGGCAGATGGCAGAGTCGAGGGGGGCACGGGGGAGATGGCGGGGGGCACAGTGAGGGGCAGGCAGATGGCAGAGTCGAGGGGGGCACGGGGGGGATGGCGGGGGGCACAGTGAGGGGCAGGCAGATGGCAGAGCCGAGGGGGGCACGGGGGGGCGGTGGCCGGCCCAGGCTCTGCAGAGAGCCGTCGCTAGCTCCGTGCCCCGTGCTGGAAGGTGCCGGCCAGCCAGCGGCACCGGGGGGAGGGGAGCCCCCTGCCCGGGTGAGTCACCTGCTGAGGCGGCGGGTGGGTGATGGGCCCCACTGGAAACTGCTCAGCGCGTCGCCCGGTGCCCGGAAAAGGCGCGACCGGCAGCTGAGTCAGGCTGTTTCCCATCAGCTGCACCACCCCCTCCCCCTCCAGACACTGCACTGGGATCCCTCCCCCTCCCCCTCCCGACACTGCACTGGGATCCCTCCCCCTCCCCCTCCCGACACTGCACTGGGATCCCTCCCCCTCCCCCTCCCGACACTGCACTGGGATCCCTCCCCCTCCCCCTCCCGACACTGCACTGGGATCCCTCCCCCTCCAGACACTGCACTGGGATCCCTCCCCCTCCCAGACACTGCACTGGGATCCCTCCCCCTGCCAGACACTGCACTGGGATCCCGATCCCTCCCCCCTGCCAGACACTGCACTGGGATCCCTCCCCCTCCCAGACACTGCACTGCGATCCCTCCCCCTCCCAGACACTGCACTGGGATCCCTCCCCCTCCAGACACTGCACTGGGACCCCCCCACAGATCCTCCCCCCCACCAGACACTGCACTGGGACCCCCCTGCCAGACACTGCACTGGGACCACTCTCCCGCCAGACACTGCACTGGGACCCCCCCCCACAAGACACTTCACTGGGACCCCCCACCAGACACTGCACTGGGACCCCCCCCACAGATCCCCCCCCACTAGACACTGCACTGGGATCCCTCCCCCCCCCCACCAGACACTGCACTGGGACCACTCCCCCTGCCAGACACTGCACCGGGACCCCTCCCCCACCCGGCGGCCCGGGGGAACTGCGGAGCTGAGCCCCGTAAGCTCAGACCGTTAGTGCTTCCTGGAGCGTCTCTGCAGCTTTCCAGGAACAGGCCTGAGGCAGGGGCGGGCGGGACCAGCTCCCTGGGCTCCGGGCCCTGCAGTCCCAGGAAGACCCCAGCCGGCCGGCGGGCGAGCTGGGCTGCTGGCTCCAGGGGTGCCGAGAGCGGCAGGAGAGGCTGAGGCTGGCTCGCAGGGGGGACGGGTCCGGCTGGGACATCCTCGCCCGCGGCAGGGGGCCAGGGAGCCTGGCACCGGTGCAGGGGTCCGGACCAGCCCCTGGCCCCTCTCCCCCTGTTCTCTGCCTCCCCGGGGGCCCTTGGGGGCTGTGGGACGCCCAGCCAGCTGGGGGTCCCCGTCTTCTGTTTCCACCCAGGCCCTGACTCAAGGCCTCCTCCCTCCCCTGCCCCATGGGCACGGCCCCGCCCAGCCCAGAGGGAAACACAGGGACACACGGGGTCATGGCCGTCCGTGCCTGCAACCCACCCTCCTCCCAGGCTAGATCAGCCTTCCCTGAGCCCCAACAACCCGGAGGGGGGCAGGCCCCGCAGGCCGGGGGGACCCGGGGGAATGCAGACCAGGGCAGGAACCCTGCCCCACACCCCCCAGAGCAGAACTCTCCTGGCAATGCCAGACCCAGGGCCCCCCTAGCCCAGTCTCCTGTCCCCAGAGTCGCTAGCCCAGCACAAGGAGCATGGGGCCAAGACAAACCCGACCGCTACGGAAAGCCCTTGGGGTCTTCACTGTCCCTGAGGACACCCAGGACTCCGGGGTCCCAAAGCAGAATCAGGGTCACAGGACTGGCCGGGACCTCGTGAAGTCGTCTAGTCCGGTCCATGCACTGAGGCAGGACTGAGGATTATCCAGACCCTCCCTCACGGGGGTTCCTCTAACCTGCTCCTAAAACCCCCCAGTGCCGGAGACGCCACAACCCCCCGGGCGAGTTATCCCAGCGCCCCCCCCATCCCTCCCCGCTTTCTCCCAATGTCCGACCTAAACCTCCCCTGCTGCAATTTCAGCCCCTGGCGTCTTGTCCTTGTCTTAAGAACAATTCTTCTCCCTCCGCCTCCTGTGCACGTGAAAACTGTTCTGGGTCCCCCCAGTCGCCTCCTCTCGGCCCAGACCAGCCCCGTTCTTCAGCTCCCCAGAGCTCGGGCTCCAGACCTTTCCACACTGGTGTGGCCACGTCTCTCCTGAAACGTGGGGCCCAGACCTGGACCCGATTCTCCAGCGGAGGCCGAATCAGCGCGGGGGAGAGCGGAAGAATCGCTGCTCGTGTCTTGCTCACAACCCTCCTGCTAACACAGCCCAGCAGGGCCTTGGCTAGTTTTGGAACTTGACTCATCTTTAGCTTGTGATCCCCTCTGACCCCCCCGATCCCTTCCCGCCGGACTCCGTCCTCGGCCGTCAGTTCCCACCGTGAGTGTGCGACCGACTGTTCCTTCCTCAGCACAGGGCTTCGCATTTCTCCGGCTCGAATCGCATCCGAGTGACCTCAGACCATTGCTCCACTTTGAATTTTAATCCCGTCCCCAAGGCGCCCGTAACCCCCCCAGCTCGGGATCGTCCGCAGACTTGACAGGGGAGACTCTGTGCTGGTATCAAACCAGTGCTGAGGATACTGAACAGAACCGACCCTGCGGGACACACACACACACACCCCCCCATCAGCCCTTCCAGCCTGACAGTGAACCATGGAGAACGACGCGCCAGGAACGGTTTTCCAGCCAGTTCTGCACCCACCTGAGCGTAGATCTGTCTAGATTCTATTTCCCTCGTTTGCTTTGGGAAAGTCACATAAAACAGCAACAACATCCTACTCTACCCCATCTACTGCTTCCCCCAGCCCCACGGCTTGTGACCCTGCTCCAGCCAGGGAGGAGAGTCTAGATATCAGAGCAGGGACTCCTGGGTTCTCTCATAGGAACGGCTGCACTGCGTCAGGCCAAAGGATCTATCCAGCCCAGTGTCCTGTCTCTGAGTGGCCAGTGCCATGAGCCCCAGGGGAGTGAACCGAACAGGGAATCACCCCGTGATCCATCCCGTCGCCCAGTCCCAGCTTCCGGCAGTCAGAGGTTTAGGGACACCCAGAACACGGGGTTGCGTCCCTGATCATCCTAGCTAATTAACAGCCATCAACGAATCAGGAACTGATCTAATTCTTTTTTGGACCTAGTTATAGCTCTGGCCTTCACAGCATCCTCTGGCAAGGAGTTCCACAGGTTGACTGTGTGTTGGGTGAACAAATACTTCCTTGTGTTTGTTTGAAACCTGCTGCCTGTTACTTTCATTGGGTGACCCCTGGTTCTTGAGTTCCACAAAGGGGTAAATAACATTTCTTTCTTCACTTTCTCCACACCCTTCATGATTTGACAGGCCTCCATCATATTCCCCCCTTAGTCGTCTCTAGTGGTTAGAGCTGGGGACTGGGAGCCAGGACTCCTGGGTTCACTGGGCAGGAAGTGGAGGCTGGCTGGCCACCCGTGCGAAGCTCACGCACTCAGGTTGCTGGCATTTCTCCACTTGTCGGGCAAAGGGTAACTTCAGAATCCACAGCCAACCAATTCCAACCTGTCCGAGAGCATTCGCGGCACTGACGGTCAGACCCCCAGTGCTGTGGGGCAAAGTGGGGGGCCAAACATATCACTCAGCCCCCTTTAGCACAGCACCAGCCCATGCGCTCGTCTGCTGTGGGGAGAACTGGCTGGTGGCCCCACAAATGCCTTGAGCCCACAGCGTAACACGCTGACACCCTCCCTGACTCCCCCCCAGGAAGAACAAAGAGGAATGCGGGGGCAGCACACACAGCGGCTGCAATGTGAGGGGAGGGGGGAGATGGGGTGCACAGAACCCCCACTATTTGGGGTGGAGGGAAAGGGGCCCAGCGGAGGGAAGTGGAAATGGAGAGAAGGGGGTGACGAGGGTTCATACAGCCTCTGCCAAGGGGGACCAGGATGAGGAGGAGAATTGGGGGCGTTGCTGTGGGGGACACAGAATCTCTAGTGGGGAGTGAGACTGGAGGACCCTGGTTTGGGGAAATGGCAGAAAGGGGGGATGGGTGCACACAGCCCCTGGTATGGGGGGTCCCCCCCGTGGAGATGCTGGTGGGGAAGAGGCTGGGAGGAGAGGGCTGGGAGCATGGTGGGGATGGAGGGCTGCTCAGAGCCCCGGGGGTGGCAGGTGGGCTGGGAGCCAGGACTCCTGGGTTCCGTTCCCAGGTCTGGTGCTCACGCGCTGTGTGACCTGGGGGGGGGGGGCGCAAAGGGGGGGGGAAGCTACAGCCTGGGTCAGAGCCCAGCCCCTCTGTCCACCGGACCCCGTTCCAGCTGCGTCCCCCAGGCCCGCTGGGAGTCCGGCTGCCCCACCTGAGCAGCCCTCGGCAACTCCCCCTCCAGGTCCTCCCGAGGCTCTCGCGGCGCACAAAGGGCTCTTGTGTGCGCGGGACAATCCAGGCCAGATCAGCGGGGCAGGTCTGAGATCGGGAGATCGGCTGCCAACGCCGCTGCTCGCAAGCCCTGCCCGGCGCCGGGAACTACTGGCTGCTCGGCTCAGCACGTGTGTGCCAGACGGGGCCGCGGTCGCATTCCAGGGACTAGCCTCCACTCGCCCGCCTGATCCTACTAAGGCGATTATGGGGCGCGCTGTCCCGCAGCCCCTAGCAGCACCACGCCCCATGCGCCGAGCCCTGGCCTCCCCAGCCGCCTCCTAGGGACCCAGGGACCCAGGCCCTGGTCCCAGCTGGGGCGAGCATGCACGACCCCCACCCTGGCAGGAGGGGGAATGGGGAACAGCCCGCCCGGCACCATCACAGCGCTCCAGGGGGGAGTCAGGGTCCGTCCCTGCCCCGCCACGGCCTCCGGGTATGACCCTGGGCAGGAACCTCAGCCCTGGCCCTGCCCCACAGAGCTCTGGGGACCAGCGACACATTAATGGGGCTGAGCTGACAGAGACTGTGCGCACGGGGGCCGGTAAAGTAACTTAGCAACTCCCTGCGCCCTGTCTGTCCGAGCTCTGCTCCCCCGCAACTGCACCGCAGAGTCACCGCTCCCCGCTCCCCCCCACTGCACCGCAGAGTCACCGCTCCCCGCTCCCCCCACACACTGCACCGCAGTCACCGCTCCCCGCTCCTCCCCACACTGCACCGCAGAGTCACTGCTCACCACTCCCCCCCCACTGCACCGCAGAGTCACCGCTCCCCACTCCCCCCCCCACTGCACCGCAGAGTCACCGCTCCCCGCTCCCCCCCCACTGCACCGCAGAGTCACTGCTCCCCCCCACTGCACCGCAGAGTCACCGCTCCCCGCTCCCCCCACACACTGCACCGCAGTCACCGCTCCCCGCTCCTCCCCACACTGCACCACAGAGTCACTGCTCACCACTCCCCCCCCACTGCACCGCAGAGTCACCTCCCCCCCACTGCACCGCAGAGTCACCGCCCCCCCCACTGCACCGCAGAGACACTGCTCCCCCCCACTGCACCGCAGAGTCACCGCTCCCCGCTCCCCCCCACTGCACCGCAGTCACCGCTCCCCGCTCCCCCCACACACTGCACCGCAGTCACCGCTCCCCGCTCCTCCCCACACTGCACCGCAGAGTCACTGCTCACCACTCCCCCCCACTGCACCGCAGAGTCACCGCTCCCCACTCCCCCCCCACTGCACCACAGAGTCACCACTCCCCGCTCTCCCCACACACTGCACCGCAGTCACTGCTCCCCGCTCCCCCCACACACTGCACCGCAGTCACTGCTCCCCGCTCCCCCCACACACTGCACCGCAGTCACCGCTCCCCGCTCCTCCCCACACTGCACCGCAGTCACCGCTCCCCGCTCCCCCCACACTGCACCGCAGTCACCGCTCCCCGCTCCTCCCCACACTGCACCACAGTCACCGCTCCCCGCTCCCCCCACACTGCACTGCAGAGTCACCGCTCCCCGCTCCTCCCCACACTGCACCACAGTCACCGCTCCCCGCTCCTCCCCACACTGCACCGCAGAGTCACCACTCCCCGCTCCTCCCCACACTGCACCGCAGAGTCACCGCTCCCCGCTCCCTCCACACTGCACCGCAGTCACCGCTCCCCGCTCCCCCCACACTGCACTGCAGAGTCACCGCTCCCTGCTCCTCCCCACACTGCACCGCAGAGTCACCGCTCCCCGCTCCCCCCACACTGCACTGCAGTCACCGCTCCCCGCTCCTCCCCACACTGCACCACAGTCACCGCTCCCCACTCCCCCACACACTGCACCACAGTCACCGCTCCCCGCTCCCCCCACTGCACCGCAGTCACTGCTCCCCGCTCCCCCACACTGCACCACAGTCACCGCTCCCCACTCCTCCCCACACTGCACCGCAGAGTCACCGCTCCCCGCTCCTCCCCACTGCACCGCAGTCACCGCTCCCCCCCACACTGCACCACAGTCACCGCTCCCCACTCCTCCCCACACTGCACCGCAGAGTCACCGCTCCCCGCTCCTCCCCACTGCACCGCAGTCACCGCTCCCCGCTCCTCCCCACTGCACCGCAGTCACCGCTCCCCGCTCCTCCCCACACTGCACCGCAGTCACTGCTCCCCGCTCCCCCACACTGCACCGCAGTCACCGCTCCCCGCTCTCCCACACTGCACCACAGTCACCGCTCCCCCTCCTCCCCACACTGCACCGCAGAGTCACCGCTCCCCGCTCCTCCCCACTGCACCGCAGTCACCGCTCCCCCCCACTGCACCGCAGTCACCGCTCCCCGCTCCTCCCCACACTGCACTGCAGAGTCACCGCTCCCCGCTCCTCCCCACTGCACCGCAGTCACCGCTCCCCGCTCCTCCCCACTGCACCGCAGTCACCGCTCCCCGCTCCTCCCCACACTGCACCTCAGAGTCACCACTCCCCGCTCCTCCCCACTGCACTGCAGTCACCGCTCCCCGCTCCTCCCCACTGCACCGCAGAGTCACCGCTCCCCGCTCCTCCCCACTGCACCGCAGTCACCGCTCCCCGCTCCCCCACACACTGCACCGCAGTCACCGCTCCCCACTCCCCCCCACTGCATCGCAGAGTCACCGCTCCCCGCTCCTCCCCACTGCACCGCAGTCACCGCTCCCCACTTCCCCCAGACTGCACCGCAACATCACAGTTCCCTGCCCCGACTGTGCCGCAGTGTCACAGCTCCCCGCTCCCCCCCCAGACTGCGCCGCATCACAGCTCCCTGCTCCCCCCCCCAGACTGCGCCGCAGCATCACAGCTCCCCCCCTATTTGCAGTAAATCTCGTACAAAGGTTGTGGAGTGAGGGGTCTATGGAAGGTGATTTGCTGGGGATGATGTTGCTGTCTGTACGCGTGTAGCACGTGTGGTTGAAGTGATGAATATTGGCTAGGTCCTTGTATCTCAATGGGTTATGATTCGAAGTAGCCTCAGGGAAACATTTGGTCACCTCTGGAGAAGGGACGATTCTCAGTAAGTGCCCAATCAAGAAACACTGAACTGACAATGGACTTTGGGAGCCGCCAATCCACATCGGCGCTTTCCTGGGAACGTTCACACTGACCTGTAAACCAGGGGTTCTCAAACTGGGGGTCGCTGGCCGATTTCAGAGAGGTCACAAGCTGCTGATGCCTTCAGCGGCATTTCGGCGGAAGCTCAAAACGTGCCACTGTGTCCGCTGAAAAGCTGCCAAAGTGAAAGCTTCCGCTCTCGGCGGATTTTGGCGGACACAGAGATGAAGCTGCGTGTCACCGAAAGTGGAAGAGTTCGATTTAGCGGCATTTCGGCGGACATACCCCTGGGCCACGAGGGGAGGTGGCATAGCAAAAAGGGGTCACTGACCCCAAATTTGAGAACCACTGATGTAAACAATGACATGGGCCTGTAGAGAACTGAGTCGTGAATGGACATGTGACTTGCCCATGTGACTCCAGACTCCATCTTGCTGCTGTGATTTCCACAGTAAGAACAAAGAGGGGTCCTTCCATGGGCAGAGACTATAAAAGGTCCTGGAAACCCTCCATCTTGTCTTCAATCCTGCTTGACCTCCGGAGGGACTTTGCTACGACTGTGAGTCTATGATCTCCTTCACACGAGCCTGTCACAGTGGGAAGTTCCTGCAATACCTTTATGAAGGCTGCGGGCGCCTCAGTTTCCCCAGGTGCTGCACTGTTACCTGGGGAGGTGAAAGGCCGGTCTGCTTGTACTCAGGCCATGAGTCACTAGCTGTCGGGGCCATAATCTCATAGTAGAGCAGCATGAGAGGACGAGGGCAAATCCAATCACCGGACAGGGTCACCCCGCAACCTACGCCCAAAAGAGATCTAGACTCTGCGCTGGGGCGGTGGGGGAGGCAGAGCCCCGGACAACTCTCGCCCCATCCGGCAGTGCCCAAAACTCTCCTCCCGGCCATCCGCACGGCCTCGGGAAGGGTCTCCCTGGGCCTCGGGGGCCAGCAGCCTGCCTCCTTCCTGTGCCTGGGACATGCCCACAGCCCCGTGGTCCGCATCGGAGCCCATCCCTCCCCCTGCCCCGAGCCCAGCATGCCCCACGCACAGCTCTGCCGCGGGCCCAGCAGCAGGCAAGGAGCAGAGCCGGAAAGGAACCGCACTGGGACACGATACCGCCCGGCGACAGACCAACAGGCCACCCTGCCTGCAGCTCACGGGACAGGCTGAGACGGGCGGGGGCCAGTCGAGCCTGACGGAGCAGGGACCACTCGGCACAGCTGGATACAGATGGGCCGGCGAAGGTGGATCGCCGGCTCCCATTTGCCCTCTCACAACACAAGGACGAGGGGACCCAGTGTGACGGGACCCGACAGAGTCCAAGTCAGGACAAATCACCGAGAGCAGGGCAGTTACAGCCCTAGGCTGGGGTTTCTCCACCTCGAAGGCACCAAACCAGCCAAACAGAAAAGACTGAGTGGTGATGTGGTGAGGGGGCTGGGGTGGGGGTGGGGGCGGGCATTGGATAAAGGGCAGAGGGTCTCAAAGGGCAGTCAGGGGATGGGGAACAGGGGGGTTGGATGGCATGTGGGAGTCCCAGGGCCTGTCAGGGGGCAGGGGCATGGATAGTGGTTGGGGCAGTCAGGGACAGGGATCAGGGGGGTTGGATGGGGGTAGGGTCTTGGGGAGTAATTGGGGGGGGTCTGGAGAGGGCAGTCAGGGGACAAGGAGCAGGGGGCTTAGATAGGGGATGGGGTAGTCGCGGGGTCTCCAGAGTGGGTGATCAGGGGACAAGGAGCGGGGTGGTTGGATGGATGAGTCGAGGGTTCTGAGGGAGACACTCGGGTCAGGAAGTGGGTGGGGGTCGGATAGGGGACGGGGCCAGGCTGTTTTGGGAGGCACAGCCTCCCTTACCCGGCCCTCCGCACAATTTTGAATCCCAATGTGGCCTTCGGGCCAAAAAATTTGCCCACCCCTGTCCTGCACAAAGAACCCAGCCCAGCTGGGGATGTTCTCCAGAGACTTGGTTTGAACCTGCAGTTTATTCCATCCCTGCTACAAGCCTGAACCCATTCTAGCTCTCACCTAGACCTTTCTCCTTGTATAATAAACCTTTAGATTTTCGATTCTAAAGGATTGGCAACAGCGTGATTTGTGGGAAGATCTGATTTGTATATTGACCTGGGTCTGGGGCCTGATTCTTTGGAATTGGGGAGAACCGTTTTCTTTATTTGGGGGATTGGTTTTCATCACCATTGATCCCCGGGACAGGTGGCTGGTGGTGGTGATACTGGGAATCTGGAGTGTCTAAGGTAATTGCTTGTGTGACTTGTGGTTAGCCAGTGGGGCGAAACCAAAGTCTTTTCTGTTTGGCTGGTTTGGTGCCTTAGTGTGGAAAAACCCCAGCTTTGGGCTGTAGTTGCCCCTTTGGAAGCAATCTGTCCTGATCTGACACTCACAGTTGGATCCCACCAGGAATAGCACCGTCACAACCCCATTAACCCGTGGAACTCACTGGCCCAGGCCCCGGCTAGCCAGGTGCTTCCGTGGTCCCTAGGCCACGCTCAGCGGGAACTGACGGACAGACCCTGTGTAGCGACGGGAGCCTGCAGGAAGACGTGGGTCCCAAGCAGGGGCTGGGAGTTCCGCCCAGCGGCACTAGCACCGACCAACCCTGGGCCCCCGCATGGGGGGCAGAGCCCCGGGAGGCAGGTGCTTTGCCTCACTGCTGGCATGGCCCGGGCTGGAGGATCTCTGCAGCCTCGGTGGGCGCCAGCCAGGAGAAAAGGAGGAATTCAGCCGTAAGGAGCACTAATCCCCACAGCGGCTCCTCGTCCAACACATTCCTCACGGGCTCTAATGTTCCAGGGCTAGAGAGCCCCCGGGAACCGGCCCTGGCAGGACGGTCCCCAGGACGTCCCTCCCGGTCGCTCTCAACCACGGCACCATGGGGAGGGGAGGGAGGGAGGGAGGGCCAACGGGTTCTGCCCCCTCCCTTGCTCAGGTTTCGCTCCCCAGTCCTGCCCCAGGAGAGCTGCACTCACGCCCCAAGCCAAGGGGCAGGACCCCTCGGCCCAATGCTGGCCTGACGCTCCCCGCCCCGAGGAGGCTCCCAGCAGGGCACTGCCTCAGCCTGGCCAGCAGGGATTAGCACAGGCCAGGCCCCGCCGTGCCAGGAACTGGACACATCCAGAGCCACCTGCCAGTGCCTGGCCTGAGGCAGCAGCCGGAGTCCTGACCAGAGAGGAGACAGCCTGCCCTGCCCCCCACGCCCTGCGAGGAGCCCCAGGAGACCTGCAGCTCTTCCCCCTCCCGACCCCAGGGACCTGCCAGCCCCCCGAGCCTCCCCCCACAGCACTTTCCCATCCCCAGCCCCTCAATACCAACGGGAGGGGCCCTTTGGCTCAGTCCTGCTCCCACAGCTGAGCCCGGGGCAGAGCTGGGAGGAATCCCGCCCCAGCCCAGCCCTCACCGGCGCCGCGTGGGGCAAAGACTCTGCCAGGCACTGACCCGGGGGAGCCCCCGCCCCCGCCCCACCTCTCTCCTCCCTTTGCAAAGCACAGCTCTGGAAATCAGCCCCGGCAGAGCCCTGGAGCCCGCAGCTGGAAAGGTGCAATCTGGGGCAGACCCGAAGGCAGGGCTGGGATCTGACAGGGCCGCGCCCATCCCCCCGCTCGGCTGGGGCAGAGTCTGCGAGACAGAACAGCAGCTGGATCCAGAGCACCGGGGAACTCAGCCCCCGGCAGAGCGGCCCGGGCGCCCCCGGACTCCGGCTCCGCGGGGAGACGGCACTGCAGGCCACCCCCACTTCCACAGCTGCCTGCTCTGGCTGGGACCCCGCTCCCCACCCTTCTGGACCCGGCGGGTGGGCTGGCCCCCCTGCCCCCAAACTCAGGCGTCTCCTGCCCCACCCAGCACACAGCCCGTCTGGCCTTGGGTCTCTCGCTCTCTCCTGCAACGCCGGGCCCCACCCACAAACACACCCCTCCCGCCCAGTCCCGGCCCGGCCCGGGAGCTCCGACCCCCTCTCCTCTCCAGGGTGAGAGCCGACACGCCTGGTGCATGAGCCCAGCCGCTCAGCACCCCCCACCAGCCCCTGGGAAGGGCTCCAGCAGCCTCCCCAGATCTAACCCCCCCCACGGCACCATTCAAAGCAGCCGGTCCCGCTCCAGGCGACGCTCAGATCGAGCGCAAAGCCGGCGCCCGGGGTCTGGTCTGAAGCACAGAGGGAGGCAGCGTGGGCTGGACAGCAGCCCCCAGGGGCTGGCAGAGGGCTGGCGGGTGAGTGGGGGCGGCTGGCACTGCCCCGTCTCTGGATGGGCTGATGGGCTGGGCCCTTTGGCAGCGAGACAACCCGAGGGCCTGCGGGAGGGAGGCTGCGGGAGGCCTGGGGCAGGTGACAGAGGGTTTCTCTCACCCCCTTGCCAGGCCTCGTGCCCAGCCGGTCACCCCCTCCCTGCCCACTCTCGGCGTGCCCCAGGGCAGGGGACAGACCACACCGCGAGCCACTAGCCCTTATCAGCTGGAGAAACCCCCAGTGAGCAGCATAGTCGGGACCCTCCCCAGTCCCTCCGCCCCCGGCACAGGGACCCCGGAGTCCAGCTCCAAGACCCCTGGGCTCTGCGCCATCCCCCCCGGCCCTCGGCTCTCGATGGAGCAGTGCAAGCTGGGAGCTGCAGATCCCACGTGCCCAGCTGTGGGGCCCAGCTGCATCACATCTGGCCCTGGTCTCACGCGGTGGCCGGATCTGACCCGAGTAACTCGCCCCAACCAGCCTCCTTCCCCCGGGCAGGGCGGGGGGGGGGGGGGGTCGGGCGATAGCTCCCTGCTGCACCCCCCCTCTCCCGGGGACCGGCCCCTCCCCCCGCAACGTGAGACTGGGGTCTGGGGCAAGGGAGTCTCAGCGGTGCCCTCGGCTGCCCCACACAGCTCACGGTGCCCTCCTCTTCCCCCACATCCCCCAGGGCAAGGGAGCCCCCCACTCACCCCACAGCATGGCCTCCCGCGCAGGGATCCCGGGCCCCCAGCTTCGCTCCTCAGCAAGTTGTTTCGTGCTTACTGCAGAGGCTGCCCGGCGTCTGCCCACCTGCGGGACAGCCCTGGAAGGAGGGGCAGGCGACGCAGCGGGCCGCCGGGGGCCCCTCAGTCCGGAGTGGGAGCTGCCATCCCACCCCACGGGCCGCTTGCGGGCAGAGCTCAGCCCGTCCCCGAGCGCTGCCCAGCCGGGCGATGCCGCGCGCGGGAGGCTTTTATACGCGTGTGAAAGGAAAAGCAGCGCGGCAAGACTGTGTTCCGGCAAGTCTGGGACAGGCGCGTTTCCCAAACAAGGCTGCCGGTGCCAAGTCTCTGGAACGGCTCCTCCGAGCCCCGCGCGGCTGCAGCGAGCTCCCGCTGGGCACAGCCGGCCTGCGGCTGGGCAGGGAGCCTGGCTCGCAGCACAAAGGAGGCCAATGTCCAGCGCTGGCTCCGGAGCGGGGGTGGGAGAGCGGAGGAAAAGCAGCAGCAGAGGAGGGAATGTAACCGCTTCACCCGGGGCAAGTGGGAGGCGCCCAGCTACTCCGGCCAGGGGCCACACCACTCCGGGCAATGGGGCGAGCTTGGGGAGGGGCCGGGCACCTGGCCCCAGAGCACACAGCACTGGCAGGCGGGAGGAGAGGCCAGATCCGGCCCCGCAGGGGGACGGGGGGGGATTTGGCCCCGCAGGGGGGCTGAGGACCCAGCCCCAGAGCACCCAGCGCTGGCAGGCGGGAGGAGAGGCCAGATCCGGCCCCGCAGGGGGGGTGGGGATTTGGCCCCGCAGGGGGGCTGGGGATCCGGCCCCAGAGCACCCAGCACTGGCAGGCGGGAGGAGAGGCCAGATCTGGCCCCGCAGGGGCACGGGGGGGATTTGGCCCCGCAGGGGGGCTGGGGATCCGGCCCCAGAGCACCCAGCGCTGGCAGGCGGGAGGAGAGGCCAGATCCGGCCCCGCAGGGGGGGTGGGTATTTGGCCCCGCAGGGGGGCTGGGGATCCGGCCCCAGAGCACCCAGCGCTGGCAGGCGGGAGGAGAGGCCAGATCCGGCCCCGCAGGGGGACGGGGGGGGATTTGGCCCCGCAGGGGGGCTGGGGATCCGGCCCCAGAGCACCCAGCACTGGCAGGCGGGAGGAGAGGCCAGATCCGGCCCCGCAGGGGGACGGGGGGGGATTTGGCCCCGCAGGGGGGCTGGGGATCCGGCCCCAGAGCATCCAGCGCTGGCAGGCGGGAGGAGAGGCCAGATCCGGCCCCGCAGGATTCCACGGGAGCCGAGCGGAGAAGCTGGGGAATCTTGACAAGTGCCAGGCCTGGGACGGCAGCAGCGGCTCCTCGGAGAACATTCACTTCTCCAGACTGGGTCACCCGGCCTTCCATCTCCCCTGCGACGGGCCCTTGCCAGAGCAGGTCCCACTGCCCAGACTCTGCCCCACGGCGGAGAGAAGACAGCCCCTCCCTCCTGGTGCACCCAGCCAGCCAAAGGGAAAGACAGCAATTGAGCACACGCCGTACTGGGGAGGGGCCCCTGCACCCCGCCAACAGAGCTGCGCAGGAACCCGCATGATGCCACAGGAGTCCCCCTGCTGGCCTGTTCAGTATCTGATGCAAAATCCTGCAGCAGTGAGTTGCACAGGTAGCTGGAATTGCAGGCAGGTCTGGGGCTCCAAGCTTGGGCTTTTTCAATCCCCTTCCCATGCTGCACTGACAAAGTGCTGGGCCTTCCCGCCCGCCAAGGGAGCATCCCGCCTCCATCCGGAGCGCAGCCAAGCAACCCCGAGCAGCGCCAACGGGTCGCCCGGCCGTGGCTGGCGAGGAGACTGCATCCCATCCGGGTGCACAAGGACCAGGCCCCAGTTACACACGTGTCTCATCTGCCAGCTGGACGCGGCCGTGTTCCCTGGCTAAGGGCCAAGCCGCCGGCCCCGGGAAACTCCAGCGAGTCCTGCAGCTCAGCTGGTGAGCTGCCCCCTGCGACCTCCAGCCTCCACCCGCTGCCCTTGTGCCCCCCCGAAGAGCAGGGCCAGGCCTCACTCCTCGTCTCCAGGTTATCTGAATGGCTCTGTCCAGCGCACGGGCAGGGGCCAGTCCCAGCCTGTAGCCAACCCCACAGACCAACCTCGAGCCCCACACCAGGCACCCTCCTCCTACACGGAAGCACAGGGCATAGACAGCCCCCACACACACACCACCCACGGCTACGGGGGGCCCTGGCCAGGAAGCTGGGCACCTGGAGGTCCTGGCGCACAGACAGCTGCCCGCAAGCCCCCAGTGCGCCCCCGGGTCCTTCCCGGGACTGGCTGCGGAGCTCGGTGGATTTCGTGTAACACGAGGTCAGGAGACGATCCCAGGCTAACCAGGGAACCGAGGTCCCTCCAGCAGACCCGGCCCCGGAGAGAAGGCCGACGGGGAGGGAAGGGAGCCACTCACCCAGGGCGGCAGCCCAGCCTCCACCGCTGGCAACGTTTACATCAGGCCTGGCTGGCTTGCTAAGAGCGCTGCCCCAGTCCAGCCGGGAGCGAACGCCGGGCAGCCCTGGGGCCGAGGTCAGACACAGGATCCCAGGCCCCAGAGCCGCCGGTGCCCTCGGGGAGGGGGAGGGCCCCACACAGACACTAGCCGCGGCGTTTGGACAGATGTGAACAGCCCGGGACGGAGAAAGCGCCGCAGCCTTCCAGCGACCTCCCAAAATACCCCCCAGCCAAGGGGCCGCGAGGGGGGCGGGGAGGCTGCTGTATGTTCGGTTCCTGGGCACGAGGCGCTCGCAGCCCCAGCCTGGCGCGGGGGACTTGGCCGGCACTGGCAGGAGTGGCCCAGGGTGGTGAGCAGGCACCGCTCCGCTCCTCGGGCCTGGCCCAGTGCCGGGGGCTCCGCCTCCCTCTTATGGAGTCCCCTGGTCACTCGCCCAAACGCCAGGGACTCCAGAGCTCCCCCAGGGGCTGTTCCCTCTCAGTCCCGGAGCAGCCCCCCCACCCCAGGGACCTGAGCGAAGCTGGGGGGGTCCGTCTGCACCACCCCACTGGACTGCAGAGCAGAGACGGGCACCCTCCGACTGCCGAGGGAGTCAGCTGCCCCCGCGCCCGGGAGCAGGGGGGTCTCCACCGCCCGGGCAGACGCCGCCACCGAAAGACGTGGACTGAGGTGCCCCCAGAGGGCTCGCCGGGAGCTACTCTGGCCCTACAAGTGCCGGCCAGGGCGGCTCATTAGGGCAATGAAATCCCCCTGCCTTTGGCAGCCGGCTTGAAGCACTGCACTGACCCCGAAGAGCCAGCAAGGGGGCTGGGCAGTGGGGCTAATTGCTCCAACAGGCAGGGACCCACTGAGCATGCTCAGCACAGACCCCCCACAGCAGCAGAGGGAGGCTCAGTCAGGATGGGGGGGCACCAAGGCCAGGCCAGGCCAGGCCCTCCTCCCCCCCCGCCCCCCCAGTCCAGCCTTCCTGGCTGCCACGCAAAGCAACCCGGCACCACAGGAGCCTCCTAATGAGAACCCGAGCTGGAGCCAATCCAGCCTGGAGCGGCCCCCGCCCCACACGGCCAACGCCTGCCCTACACAGCCCCCCACAGCCAACACCCACCTCACAACCCCACACAGCCAACGCCTGCCCCCACAGCCAACACCCGCCCCTACAGCCCCCACCCCACACGGCCAACACCTGCCCTACACAGCCCCCCACAGCCAACACCCACCTCACAACCCCACACAGCCAACGCCTGCCCCCACAGCCAACACCCGCCCCTACAGCCCCCACCCCACACGGCCAACGCCTGCCCTACACAGCCCCCCACATCCAACACCCACCTCACAACCCCACACAGCCAACGCCCACCTCACAACCCCACACAGCCAACGCCTGCCCCCACAGCCAACACCCGCCCCTACAGCCCCCGCCCCACACGGCCAACACCTGCCCTACACAGCCCCCCACAGCCAACACCCACCTCACAACCCCACACAGCCAACGCCTGCCCCCACAGCCAACACCCGCCCCTACAGCCCCCACCCCACACGGCCAACGCCTGCCCTACACAGCCCCCCACATCCAACACTCACCTCACAACCCCCGCCCCCACAGCCAACGCCTGCACCCACAGCCAACACCCACCTCACAACCCCACACAGCCAACGCCTGCCCCCACAGCCAACACCCGCCCCTACAGCCCCCGCCCCACACGGCCAACGCCTGCCCTACACAGCCCCCCACATCCAACACCCACCTCACAACCCCCGCCCCCACAGCCAACGCCTGCCCCCACAGCCAACACCCGCCCCTACAGCCCCCACCCCACACGGCCAACGCCTGCCCTACACAGCCCCCCACATCCAACACCCACCTCACAACCCCACACAGCCAACGCCTGCACCCACAGCCAACACCCGCCCCTACAGCCCCCACCCCACACGGCCAACACCTGCCCTACACAGCCCCCCACATCCAACACCCACCTCACAACCCCCGCCCCACACGGCCAACGCCTGCCCTACACAGCCCCCCACATCCAACACCCACCTCACAACCCCCGCCCCACACGGCCAACGCCTGCCCTACACAGCCCCCCACAGCCAACACCCACCTCACAACCCCACACAGCCAACGCCTGCCCCCACAGCCAACACCCGCCCCTACAGCCCCCACCCCACACGGCCAACGCCTGCCCTACACAGCCCCACACAGTCAACACCCACCTCACAGCCCCCGCTCCACACGGCCAACGCCTGCCCCCACAGCCCCCACCCCACACGGCCAACGCCTGCCCTACACAGCCCCACACAGCCAACACCCGCCCCCACAGCCACCACCCGCCCCCACAGCCACCGCCCCACCCCACAGCCCCACAGCCAACACCCGCCCCCACAGCCCCACACAGCCAACACCCGCCCCCACAGCCCCACACAGCCAACACCCGCCCCCACAGCCACCGCCCCACCCCACAGCCCCCCACAGCCACCGCCCGCCCCCACAGCCACCGCCCCACCCCACAGCCAACACCCGTCCCCACAGCCACCGCCCGCCCCCACAGCCACCGCCCCACCCCACAGCCAACACCCGTCCCCACAGCCACCGCCCCACAGCCCCACACAGCAAACACCCGCCCCCACAGCCACCGCCCCACCCCGCAGCCCCACACAGCCACCGCCTGCCCTACACAGCCCCACACAGTCAACACCCACCTCACAGCCCCCGCCCCACACGGCCAACGCCTGCCCCCACAGCCCCACACAGTGAACACCTGTCACGGAGCGCCCGGGCGATGGTCTGGAACCGCTCCCTAGGAAGCCAGACCGGACTCCGGGTGAAGGGCCCCTTCTCCGTACACAGCCTGTTTCCCAGGCCAGGAGCTTCAGGGGTCCCCACTTCCACCTTCCTGGGTCTGACCTCGGAGCATTCAGCACCTTCTGCCCCTCCGTGTGCTTCCCCAGCAAGCCCGTCTGGGCGGGGTCCTGGGGGAGCCCATGGGTTCTGCACCCCAAATCCACAGTCAGACGTGACCCTCAGCCAGCCAGTAAAACAGGTTTATTCGATGACTTCTAATCACAGACCATGCAGCGAGCGAGTGTGAGCCCTCGACTGGGTCCATCTTGGGGCCAGAGAGCGAGATGGCTCCTCTCACCTTTCCAGCCAGACCCAGACTGACCACACCCTCCCCAGCCCCACCCTGCTCTCCTTTGTCTCTCTTCCCGGGCTGGAGGTATCACCTGACCTCCCTCCCCCACCTGCCTGGCTCCAGCTCAAAACCAGACAGCCAACTCCCCAAACCCCCTCCAGCCCCTCCCTGCTCTCCTTTGTCCCTTTCCCGGGCTGGAGGCATCATCTGACCTTTCTCCAACAGGGTCAGTTGACCTCCCTCCCCCACCTGGGGTCAGATCACAGCATCAGGGATGCCTCCTTGAGGGGGAGGGGTCGCCTCCTTGCTTCCAGTGTCACCCCCTACTCCTTAAGAAATGCATAGGGGAAACTGAGGCACGCACGCACACACACACACACACACAGTATTCCTACTTCGCCACAACACCCGCCCCCACAGCCCCAGCCCCACACGGCCAACGCCTGCCCCCACAGCCCCACACAGTCAACACCCGCCCCACAGCCCCCGCCCCACACAGCCAACGCCTGTCCCCACAGCCCAAGCCCCATACAGTCAACACCCGCCCCACAGCCCCAGCCCCACATGGCCAACACCTGCCCCCACAGCCCCACACAGTCAACACCCGCCCCCAGCAGCCCCAGCCCCACACGGCCAACGCCTGCCCCCAGCAGCCCGCACGGAGCCCACACAGGCAGGGCTGCAGAGAACACACTCACTCATCTTCTTCCCCCAGCAGTGACCCCCAGAACCCCAGACAGACGCAGCGGCAGGACACCAGCCCACGGCACAGGCAGCAGGAAGCCACGTCCGGCACATCACCAAGGGACAGGTGCCCCGTACACCACTCAACCGCCCCCAGCATTACACAGCCACACGGTGCCATCCTCACCCAGCGGGGAACACAGCACAGAGCTGGGGAGGGGAGCCCAGGGCGGGAAGAGCGGGGGGGGGGGGCAGGGACAGAGCTGGGGAGGGGAGCCCAGGGCGGGAAGAGCGGGGGGGGGGCAGGGACAGAGCTGGGGAGGGGAGCCCAGGGCAGGAAGAGCGGGGAGCCGGGACGGGGGGGGGGGAACAGAGCTGGGGAGGGGAGCCCAGGGTGGGAAGAGCGGGGGGGGGGGCAAGGACAGAGCTGGGGAGGGGAACCGAGACAGGGTTGGAAGGGGGGGGGGGGACAGAGCTGGGGAGCGGAGCCCAGGGTGGGAAGAGCGGGGGGGGGGGGGGGGGACAGAGCTGGGGAGGGGAACCGGGACAGGGTTGGAAGGGGGGTGGGGAGGACAGAGCTGGGGAGGGGAGCCCAGGGTGGGAAGAGCGGGGGGGGGGGGGGACAGAGCTGGGGAGGGGAGCCCAGGGTGGGAAGAGCAGGAGGCTAGAAGGGTGGGAGGCTGACAGAGCTGAGGAGACACCTGGCTCGGGGGGACACCTTGCAGCCCCGATCTGCCCCCCCACACCCCCAAGTCCATGGCCATCAGCTGCCATGCGAGGTCTCGGAAGCAGAGAACAGCTGCAGCGCCGGGAGGGTTTACTCCACCCCACATCAAGCCAAACGTCTGGGGCTTCCCGCGCGCTCCCTGCGCCCCAGCCAGGGAGCCACCTCCGCCGGGCGCGGCATCTGGACGGACTCACCTGCAGTGACTTCCAGCTCCGCTGGAGCTCAGGACGGGCCGTGCGGAGAAGGGACTGATCCACCCAGCACCATTCCACCACTCACTGACCTGCAGAAAGAACAGTAAGGGGTTAACAGCAGTGCCCCTTGCCCGGGGGACATTGTCCCCCCTTCTCTCCAGGTGACGCCAACGCCAACCCCAACCCTCGGGGCACTAGCGCCAAGCACAGGAACCATTGTATGCTGCCATCCCTCCCAAAGACTCGCAGAGCCAGGGTGGATCAAGGGGACACTGGCTCCCTCCAGCCCCAGTGCAGGGGGACAGGAACGGGAACCCCGGCTCCAGCCCTGCCCAGGCCGGCTCAGGGGAGGTGTAAGAACAGAGAACGTCCCGTTCCAGGGGGATCGGAGCGCTTCCAGCCTTGAGCGCGGAGCGGGTTTCTAGAGGTTCAATCGTCAGGGCTGCGCGCTGAAACAGGCTTCCACCCCGATTCTGGCCCTGCTCCAGACGCCCTTGACCCAAACCACCATCACAGGCCTTGACCCAAACCACCATCACGCACATTCACAGGCCAGCAGGGACCCGTGTGTCCAGAGAACCTCCCCATGGCCACCCCCCGATGCCAGCGTCCAACCCCCCTGTGTCTGCTGGAGTGGGCCTGGCAGAGAATCGCCCAAGAGCGAGGGACAGGAGAAGTGCGCCCGGCAGGCTGATCTTCCCGGGGTGGCAGAGCTCAGGTTGTGCTGGTGGAAGGGGGAGCCTCTGGCTGGACCGGGGGATCTGCATTCGTCTCCTTGCACTTGTGGGTACGAGTCAGGCCTGCAGGATGTGCCGCAAACCGAACTGCTTCAGCCCAGGGGCGGCTCCAGGCACCAAGCGCATCCCTAGGGCGGCAAGGGGTGGGGGGCAGCCAGCTAGTATGTGTTAGGGTGGCAGCCGAGCGGCCTCCAGGAGGTCTTCTGGTCCCGAGGATTCGGCAGCGGGTAAGCCAAAGCCCTGGGACGGACAGACCGCCGGCAGAAACACCGCCCAATCCACGGGACGGACAGACCGCCCGCAGAGACACCGCCCAATCGCGGGACGGACAGACCGCCCGCAGAGACACCGCCCAATCCACGGGACGGACAGACCGCCCGCAGACACACCGCCCAATCCACGGGACGGACAGACCGCCCGCAGAGACACCGCCCAATCCACGGGACAGACAGACCGCCCGCAGAGACACCGCCCAATCGCGGGACTGACAGACCGCCCGCAGAGACACCGCCCAATCGCGGGACGGACAGACCGCCCGCAGAGACACCGCCCAATCCACGGGACGGACAGACCGCCCGCAGAGACACCGCCCAATCCACGGGACGGACAGACCGCCCGCAGAGACACCGCCCAATCCACGGGACGGACAGACCGCCCGCAGAGACACCGCCCAATCCACGGGACGGACAGACCGCCCGCAGAGACACCGCCCGCAGAGACACCGCCCAATCCACGGGACAGACAGACCGCCCGCAGAGACACCGCCCAATCCACGGGACGGACAGACCGCCCGCAGAGACACCGCCCAATCCGCGGGACAGACAGACCGCCCGCAGAGACACCGCCCAATCCACGGGACGGACAGACCGCCCGCAGAGACACCGCCCAATCGCGGGACGGACAGACTGCCCGCAGAGACACCACCCAATCCGCGGGACAGACAGACCGCCCACAGAGACACCGCCCAATCGCGGGACGGACAGACCGCCCACAGAGACACCGCCCAATCGCGGGACGGACAGACCGCCCACAGAGACACCGCCCAATCGCGGGACGGACAGACCGCCCGCAGAGACACCGCCCAATCGCGGGACGGACAGACCGCCCGCAGAGACACCGCCCAATCCGCGGGACGGACAGACCGCCCGCAGAGACACCGCCCAATCCACGGGACGGACAGACCGCCCGCAGAGACACCGCCCAATCGCGGGACGGACAGACCGCCCGCAGAGACACCGCCCAATCGCGGGACGGACAGACCGCCCGCAGAGACACCGCCCAATCGCGGGACGGACAGACCGCCCGCAGAGACACCGCCCAATCGCGGGACGGACAGACCGCCCGCAGAGACACCGCCCAATCGCGGGACGGACAGACCGCCCGCAGAGACACCGCCCAATCCACGGGACGGACAGACCGCCCGCAGAGACACCGCCCAATCGTGGGACGGACAGACCGCCCGCAGAGACACCGCCCAATCGCGGGACGGACAGACCGCCCGCAGAGACACCGCCCAATCGCGGGACGGACAGACCGCCCGCAGAGACACCGCCCAATCGCGGGACGGACAGACCGCCCGCAGAGACACCGCCCAATCGCGGGACGGACAGACCGCCCGCAGAGACACCGCCCAATCCACGGGATGGACAGACCGCCCGCAGAGACACCGCCCAATCCACGGGATGGACAGACCGCCCGCAGAGACACCGCCCAATCCACGGGACGGACAGACCGCCCGCAGAGACACCGCCCAATCCACGGGACGGACAGACCGCCCGCAGAGACACCGCCCAATCGCGGGACGGACAGACTGCCCGCAGAGACACCGCCCAATCGCGGGACGGACAGACCGCCCGCAGAGACACCGCCCAATCCACGGGACAGACAGACCGCCCGCAGAGACACCGCCCAATCGCGGGACGGACAGACCGCCCGCAGAGACACCGCCCAATCGCGGGACAGACAGACCGCCCGCAGAGACACCTCCCAATCGCGGGACTGACAGACCGCCCACAGAGACAGCGCCCAATCCACGGGACGGACAGACCGCCCGCAGAGACACCGCCCAATCCACGGGACGGACAGACCGCCCGCAGACACACCGCCCAATCCGCGGGACGGACAGACTGCCCGCAGAGACACCGCCCAATCGCGGGACGGACAGACCGCCCGCAGAGACACCGCCCAATCCACGGGACAGAGACACCGCCCGCAGAGACACCGCCCAATCCGCGGGACGGACAGACCGCCCGCAGAGACACCGCCCAATCCGCGGGACGGACAGACCGCCCGCAGAGACACCGCCCAATCCGCGGGATGGACAGACCGCCCGCAGAAACACCGCCCAATCCGCGGGACAGACAGACCGCCCACAGAGACACCGCCCAATCGCGGGACAGAGACACCGCCCGCAGAGACACCGCCCAATCCGCGGGACGGACAGACCGCCCGCAGAGACACCGCCCAATCGCGGGACGGACAGACCGCCCGCAGAGACACCGCCCAATCCGCGGGATGGACAGACCGCCCGCAGAGACACCGCCCAATCGCGGGACGGACAGACCGCCCGCAGAGACACCGCCCAATCCACGGGACGGACAGACCGCCCGCAGAGACACCGCCCAATCGCGGGACGGACAGACCGCCCGCAGAGACACCGCCCAATCGCGGGACGGACAGACCGCCCGCAGAGACACCGCCCAATCCACGGGACGGACAGACCGCCCGCAGAGACACCGCCCAATCGCGGGACGGACAGACCGCCCGCAGAGACACAGCCCAATCCACGGGACGGACAGACCGCCCGCAGAGACACAGCCCAATCCACGGGACGGACAGACCGCCCGCAGAGACACCGCCCAATCGCGGGACGGACAGACCGCCCGCAGAGACACCGCCCAATCGCGGGACGGACAGACCGCCCGCAGAGACACCGCCCAATCGCGGGACAGACAGACCGCCCGCAGAGACACCGCCCAATCCACGGGATGGACAGACCGCCCGCAGAGACACCGCCCAATCCACGGGACAGAGACACCGCCCGCAGAGACACCGCCCAATCGCGGGACGGACAGACCGCCTGCAGAAACACCGCCCAATCGCGGGACGGACAGACCGCCCGCAGAGACACCGCCCAATCCACGGGACGGACAGACCGCCCGCAGAGACACCGCCCAATCGCGGGACGGACAGACCGCCCACAGAGACACCGCCCAATCGCGGGACGGACAGACCGCCCACAGAGACACCGCCCAATCGCGGGACGGACAGACCGCCCACAGAGACACCGCCCAATCGCGGGACGGACAGACCGCCCGCAGAGACACCGCCCAATCCGCGGGACGGACAGACCGCCCGCAGAGACACCGCCCAATCGCGGGACGGACAGACCGCCCGCAGAGACACCGCCCAATCGCGGGACGGACAGACCGCCCGCAGAGACACCGCCCAATCGCGGGACGGACAGACCGCCCGCAGAGACACCGCCCAATCGCGGGACGGACAGACCGCCCGCAGAGACACCGCCCAATCCACGGGACGGACAGACCGCCCGCAGAGACACCGCCCAATCCACGGGACGGACAGACCGCCCGCAGAGACACCGCCCAATCGCGGGACAGACAGACCGCCCGCAGAAACACCGCCCAATCCACGGGACGGACAGACCGCCCGCAGAGACACCGCCCAATCGCGGGACGGACAGACCGCCCGCAGAGACACCGCCCAATCGCGGGATGGACAGACCGCCCGCAGAGACACCGCCCAATCGCGGGACGGACAGACCGCCCGCAGAGACACCGCCCAATCGCGGGACGGACAGACTGCCCGCAGAGACACCGCCCAATCGCGGGACGGACAGACCGCCCGCAGAGACACCGCCCAATCGCGGGACGGACAGACCGCCCGCAGAGACACCGCCCAATCCACGGGACGGACAGACCGCCCGCAGAGACACCGCCCAATCCACGGGACAGAGACACCGCCCGCAGAGACACCGCCCAATCGCGGGACGGACAGACCGCCCGCAGAGACACCGCCCAATCCACGGGACGGACAGACCGCCCGCAGAGACACCGCCCAATCCACGGGACAGAGACACCGCCCGCAGAGACACCGCCCAATCCACGGGACGGACGGACCGCCCGCAGAGACACCGCCCAATCGTGGGACGGACAGACCGCCCGCAGAGACACCGCCCAATCGCGGGACGGACAGACCGCCCGCAGAGACACCGCCCAATCCACGGGATGGACAGACCGCCCGCAGAGACACCGCCCAATCCACGGGACGGACAGACCGCCCGCAGACACACCGCCCAATCCGCGGTACGGACAGACTGCCCGCAGAGACACCGCCCAATCGCGGGACGGACAGACCGCCCGCAGAGACACCGCCCAATCCGCGGGACGGACAGACCGCCCGCAGAGACACCGCCCAATCCGCGGGACGGACAGACCGCCCGCAGAAACACCGCCCAATCCGCGGGACAGACAGACCGCCCACAGAGACACCGCCCAATCGCGGGACAGAGACACCGCCCGCAGAGACACCGCCCAATCCGCGGGACGGACAGACCGCCCGCAGAGACACCGCCCAATCGCGGGACGGACAGACCGCCCGCAGAGACACCGCCCAATCCGCGGGATGGACAGACCGCCCGCAGAGACACCGCCCAATCGCGGGACGGACAGACCGCCCGCAGAAACACCGCCCAATCCACGGGACGGACAGACCGCCCGCAGAGACACCGCCCAATCGCGGGACGGACAGACCGCCCGCAGAGACACCGCCCAATCCACGGGACGGACAGACCGCCCGCAGAGACACAGCCCAATCGCGGGACGGACAGACCGCCCGCAGAGACACCGCCCAATCGCGGGACGGACAGACCGCCCACAGAGACAGCGCCCAATCCACGGGATGGACAGACCGCCCGCAGAGACACCGCCCAATCGCGGGACGGACAGACCGCCCGCAGAGACACCGCCCAATCCATGGGACGGACAGACCGCCCGCAGAGACACCGCCCAATCGCGGGACGGACAGACCGCCCGCAGAGACACCGCCCAATCGCGGGACGGACAGACCGCCCACAGAGACAGCGCCCAATCCACGGGATGGACAGACCGCCCGCAGAGACACCGCCCAATCGCGGGACGGACAGACCGCCCGCAGAGACACCGCCCAATCCACGGGATGGACAGACCGCCCGCAGAGACACCGCCCAATCCACGGGACAGAGACACCGCCCGCAGAGACACCGCCCAATCGCGGGACGGACAGACCGCCCGCAGAGACACCGCCCAATCCACGGGACGGACAGACCGCCCGCAGAGACACCGCCCAATCCACGGGACGGACAGACCGCCCGCAGAGACACCGCCCAATCCACGGGACGGACAGACCGCCCGCAGAGACACCGCCCAATCGTGGGACGGACAGACCGCCCGCAGAGACACCGCCCAATCCACGGGACGGACAGACCGCCCGCAGAGACACCGCCCAATCCACGGGACGGACAGACCGCCCGCAGAGACACCGCCCAATCGCGGGACGGACAGACCGCCCGCACAGACACCGCCCAATCGCGGGACGGACAGACCGCCCGCACAGACACCGCCCAATCCACGGGACGGACAGACCGCCCGCACAGACACCGCCCAATCGCGGGACGGACAGACCGCCCGCAGAGACACCGCCCAATCGTGGGACGGACAGACCGCCCGCAGAGACACCGCCCAATCGCGGGACGGACAGACCGCCCGCAGAGACACCGCCCGCAGAGACACCGCCCAATCCACGGGATGGACAGACCGCCCGCAGAGACACCGCCCAATCCACGGGATGGACAGACCGCCCGCAGAGACACCGCCCAATCCACGGGACGGACAGACCGCCCGCAGAGACACCGCCCAATCGCGGGACGGACAGACCGCCCGCAGAGACACCGCCCAATCCACGGGACGGACAGACCGCCCGCACAGACACCGCCCAATCGCGGGACGGACAGACCGCCCGCAGAGACACCGCCCAATCGTGGGACGGACAGACCGCCCGCAGAGACACCGCCCAATCCACGGGACGGACAGACCGCCCGCACAGACACCGCCCAATCGCGGGACGGACAGACCGCCCGCAGAGACACCGCCCAATCGCGGGACGGACAGACCGCCCGCAGAGACACCGCCCGCAGAGACACCGCCCAATCCACGGGATGGACAGACCGCCCGCAGAGACACCGCCCAATCCACGGGACGGACAGACCGCCCGCAGAGACACCGCCCAATCCACGGGACGGACAGACCGCCCGCAGAGACACCGCCCAATCGTGGGACGGACAGACCGCCCGCAGAGACACCGCCCAATCGCGGGACGGACAGACCGCCCGCACAGACACCGCCCAATCGCGGGACGGACAGACCGCCCGCAGAGACACCGCCCAATCGTGGGACGGACAGACTGCCCGCAGAGACACCGCCCAATCGCGGGACGGACAGACCGCCCGCAGAGACACCGCCCGCAGAGACACCGCCCAATCCACGGGACGGACAGACCGCCCGCAGAGACACCGCCCAATCCACGGGACGGACAGACCGCCCGCAGAGACACCGCCCAATCGTGGGACGGACAGACCGCCCGCAGAGACACCGCCCAATCGCGGGACGGACAGACCGCCCGCACAGACACCGCCCAATCGCGGGACGGACAGACCGCCCGCAGAGACACCGCCCAATCGCGGGACGGACAGACCGCCCGCAGAGACACCGCCCAATCGCGGGACGGACAGACCGCCCGCACAGACACCGCCCAATCGCGGGACGGACAGACCGCCCGCAGAGACACCGCCCAATCGTGGGACGGACAGACCGCCCGCAGAGACACCGCCCAATCGCGGGACGGACAGACCGCCCGCACAGACACCGCCCAATCGTGGGACGGACAGACCGCCCGCAGAAACACCGCCCAATCCACGGGATGGACAGACCGCCCGCAGAGACACCGCCCAATCCACGGGACGGACAGACCGCCCGCAGACACACCGCCCAATCCGCGGTACGGACAGACTGCCCGCAGAGACACCGCCCAATCGCGGGACGGACAGACCGCCCGCAGAGACACCGCCCAATCCACGGGACAGAGACACCGCCCGCAGAGACACCGCCCAATCCGCGGGACGGACAGACCGCCCGCAGAGACACCGCCCAATCCGCGGGACGGACAGACCGCCCGCAGAAACACCGCCCAATCCGCGGGACAGACAGACCGCCCACAGAGACACCGCCCAATCGCGGGACAGAGACACCGCCCGCAGAGACACCGCCCAATCGCGGGACGGACAGACCGCCCGCAGAGACACCGCCCAATCCACGGGACGGACAGACCGCCCGCAGAGACACCGCCCAATCCACGGGACGGACAGACCGCCCGCAGAGACACCGCCCAATCGTGGGACGGACAGACCGCCCGCAGAGACACCGCCCAATCGCGGGACGGACAGACCGCCCGCACAGACACCGCCCAATCGCGGGACGGACAGACCGCCCGCAGAGACACCGCCCAATCGTGGGACGGACAGACCGCCCGCAGAGACACCGCCCAATCCACGGGACGGACAGACCGCCCGCAGAGACACCGCCCAATCGCGGGACGGACAGACCGCCCGCAGAGACACCGCCCAATCCGCGGGACAGACAGACCGCCCGCAGAGACACCGCCCAATCCACGGGATGGACAGACCGCCCGCAGAGACACCGCCCAATCGCGGGACGGACAGACCGCCCGCAGAGACACCGCCCAATCGCGGGACGGACAGACCGCCCGCAGAGACACCGCCCAATCGCGGGACAGACAGACCGCCCGCAGAGACACCGCCCAATCCACGGGATGGACAGACCGCCCGCAGAGACACCGCCCAATCGCGGGACGGACAGACCGCCCGCAGAGACACCGCCCAATCGCGGGACGGACAGACCGCCCGCACAGACACCGCCCAATCGCGGGACGGACAGACCGCCCGCAGAGACACCGCCCAATCCACGGGACGGACAGACCGCCCGCAGAGACACCGCCCGCAGAGACACCGCCCAATCCACGGGACGGACAGACCGCCCGCAGAGACACCGCCCAATCGCGGGACGGACAGACCGCCCGCAGAGACACCGCCCAATCGCGGGACGGACAGACCGCCCGCAGAGACACCGCCCAATCGCGGGACGGACAGACCGCCCGCAGAGACACCGCCCAATCCACGGGACGGACAGACCGCCCGCAGAGACACCGCCCAATCGCGGGACGGACAGACCGCCCACAGAGACACCGCCCAATCCACGGGACGGACAGACCGCCCGCAGAGACACCGCCCAATCCACGGGACGGACAGACCGCCCGCAGAGACACAGCCCAATCCACGGGACGGACAGACCGCCCGCAGAGACACCGCCGAATGTCGCCTGACTGTGGCGCTTGGGGCGTCAGAACACGTAGAGCCGCCCCTGTCCGCACCCGCCTCCCGCACGTGCCTTCCACCTAAAGACGCAGGTGCAGAGCCTCAGAAAGCTCCCGCTGGCGGAGCGCAGCAGCCTGTCTGCTCCTCAGTGCAGGGCTGACTCCAAGCACCGCGCTCCGCTCTGCGACTTCTCCCCATGAACAGAGGCTAAGTCAAGGTTTCTGCCCTGATTTGCAAAGGCCTCCATGGGGCTGGCCCGAGCTCCGAGAGCCCTTCTGTTTACATGGGGGGGGGAGGTTACCACCTGGGTGGAATGAAGAGTCATTAAGGAACCGGTTGAAACCACCCCAGACCACCAAGGGTGTCAGGGAGACAATGGAGCTGGGAGTGGAGATCCCAGCTGCGGTGGGAAGGAAGCTCTCACCTGGGAACTGACTCAGGAGAGAGGGAGAGCCTGAAATCGGGGCTCCCGGCTGACCAGCACAGACTCAGCTTTACCCTTCCGGTCTCTGTGCGGACCTAGGGACGGCCCGCGCCAGGTGCCCAATAAACCCGCCTGGTCTGAGTGTCTGAAGCAGAGTGGTCCCTGCAGGGGGGTGAGTCTCTGCCGGAGTCTGCCTCAGTTGCTCTCGCTGGGCAGAGCTCATGGGGTGCAGCGGGGGTCCAGTTTCAGCAGGCGATGAGGCCTGCCCTGGAGGCTGAGGGAGACCCCTGGGGCTCCGGCCCACTGAATGGGTTCCTCCGTCAGACTGCTGTGAAACGGGAGGGGCTCCCCCGATCCTGTGGGTACACGACACCCCTCCCTCCACAACCCCAGCTCCGCTCGGACAGAACAATTCAACTGTCACCCAGCTGGAGAAGACTCCCAAGTGAACTGTCCCTAGCCTGGGGAACTCTCTGCCACAAGGGAAGAGACCCATAGCCGCGCCCGCGGCTCTCGGACCCAGCTCCCTCTCAAGCCAGGTTAAAGGCAAATCAGCCCACTGAAGGCAGCTCTGGCTGCGGTTCTATTTATAAGTCCCGGGCGGTGCTCAGTGAGAGGACGATCAGTTCAGGGGACACGGCGCGATGCTCGCAGCAGCGTGGACAGGCTGGAGAGGTGACCAGGCAGGAGACTGGCGGGGCAGACCCAGGGAAAGGGAGACAACCTGACACCGGGTTTATGGGCGGGGAGACAGGAGCTGTCAGGCAGATGCCAGGAGGGGAGAGGGGTCCCGAGGAAGGGGGCTGGGTTCTGGAGAGAGGCGGCTGGGGCAGAGAGACAGAAGCCTGGCCCGGAGAGATCTGAGAAGCCCCAGTGTGCCGGTGGCAATGGAAACACTGGGGCAGCTGAGGCCTCCCAGAGGACAAAGCAGAGTGACACCCAGAGGCGTGGGGAGCGGGGCGGCCCAGCCAGGGACAGGAGCGCCAGCGAGCAGAGAGATGGAAGAAAGCGGGCGGGAAGAGGAGGGAGCGCAGACTTACAGCGGGGAGGAGGGGGCCAAGGAGGGGAGCAGCCCAGGCCCAGAGGGTGGGAGGAAGCTGGTCTAGAGGGGACGCGGTCAGGGGTTCCCGGCTTCCTGGGCACGTGGGAACAGGGGGAGGAGGAAGCGAGTTCTTGGGAGTTAGTGACAAGTCTGTTTCCTTTCCAGCTGGCCAGGCCCGGGGAAGTGGGGGGTCAGGAGCGAGCGGGGCGGGAGGCAGGCGAGCGAGGGAGGAGAAGCTGTGGAGACTGGGGATGGAGAAGTTGCCGGGGCCATCACGGGATGCTCCCTGGAGGCTGGGCAGGAGCCCAGGCCAGGCAAAGCGGGGCCCAGATTTGGGGGGTGATCTCCCCTCTGAGTCAGGGCCCTTGCCTGGGAAACTCCCCGACACCAGACCCGACCCCCCCCCCCCAGGGCACTGGCTAGACTCACCTCCTCCCCGGAGAATGGCCCGGCCAGGGGGTGCTCGGGGGACTCGTCTCCGAGGGAGGCTGCAGGGAGAGGGGGAGGGAGGGAGGGTTTGTTCCTCTTCCTGGAGGGAACGAACATGCTTCTAAAGTGACGCAAGAGCCGCATCCCATGGGCAGCCGCCTCCCGGGCACCAGCGAATAGCACCTGCCAACCCCCGCCCGGGGGAATCCGCCCGGGGGGCAGAGGCACTAACCCTGCTACCCCGGACGGAGGGCAGGGCACCGCCAGGCCCAGGCCCACACTCCAGCAGGCCTGGGGAAAGCGAGGCAGGGACCTGGCAGGGAATTCTCCTCCGCTTCCCTTCCTAACACCCCCCAGCTCTGCAGCCTGGCACCCCCCGGGGGCCTCCACGGGGCCTCCACTGGGCTCTGCACCCCCCCCCCCCGCCCCAGCTCTGCAGCCTGGCACCCCCGGGGGCCTCCACTGGGCTCTACCGCCCCCCCCCCCGCCCCAGCTCTGCAGCCTGGCACCCCCGGGGGCCTCCACTGGGCTCTGCACCCCCCCCCCCCGCCCCAGCTCTGCAGCCTGGCACCCCCGGGGGCCTCCACTGGGCTCTGCACCCCCCCCCCCCGCCCCAGCTCTGCAGCCTGGCACCCCCGGGGGCCTCCACTGGGCTCTACCGCCCCCCCCCCCGCCCCAGCTCTGCAGCCTGGCACCCCCGGGGGCCTCCACTGGGCTCTGCCCCCCCCCCGCCCCAGCTCTGCAGCCTGGCACCCCCGGGGGCCTCCACTGGGCTCTGCGCCCCCCCCCCCCCGCCCCAGCTCTGCAGCCTGGCACCCCCGGGGGTCTCCACTGGGCTCTGCCCCCCCCCCCCCCGCCCCACCTCTGCAGCCTGGCACCCCCGGGGGCCTCCACTGGGCTCTGCCCCCCCCCGCCCCACCTCTGCAGCCTGGCACCCCCGGGGGCCTCCACTGGGCTCTGCGCCCCCCCCCCCGCCCCACCTCTGCAGCCTGGCACCCCCGGGGGCCTCCACTGGGCTCTGCGCCCCCCCCCCCCCCCACCTGCGGGGCAGCATTTCCAGCAGCCGGTGCTCATGGCCCAGCGACGCCCCCCTCTGGGCACTGCCACAACACCCACAATTAACACTAACGACCATGCGAACCAGGCAGGGCATCAGGCACTGCTCTGCCCCCCTGAACACCCCCTGACCCCACCATTCCCCCTCAACTCCCCACAAGCCCCCTTCGTCACGCTCACCCCCTCTGACTTCTCCCCCCCCCCGGGCCCACAGCCCCCCAGCTCCGGGGCCATTCACCCCACTCACCCAGCCCATGCCCCCCCATCCATTTCCTCTGCCCCATATCCCCCCACCCCATCCCCCCAGCCATTCGCCCCTCACCCAGCCCATGCCCCCCCCACCCCATCCATTCCCTCCGCCCCATATCCCCCCACCCCATCCCCCCAGCCATTCGCCCCACTCACCCAGCCCATGCCCCCCACCCCATCCATTCCCTCCGCCCCATATCCCCCCACCCCATCCCCCAGCCATTCGCCCCTCACCCAGCCCATGCCCCCCACCCCATCCATTCCCTCCGCCCCATATCCCCCCACCCCATCCCCCCAGCCATTCGCCCCACTCACCCAGCCCATGCCCCCCACCCCATCCATTCCCTCCGCCCCATATCCCCCCACCCCATCCCCCAGCCATTCGCCCCTCACCCAGCCCATGCCCCCCACCCCATCCATTCCCTCCGCCCCATATCCCCCCACCCCATCCCCCAGCCATTCGCCCCTCACCCAGCCCATGCCCCCCACCCCATCCATTCCCTCCGCCCCATATCCCCCCACCCCATCCCCCTAGCCATTCGCCCCACTCACCCAGCCCATGCCCCCCCACCCCATCCATTCCCCCTGCCCCATATCCCTCCAACCCATCCCCCCAGCCATTCGCCCCTCACCCAGCCCATGCCCCCCACCCCATCCATTCACTCTGCCCCATATCCCCCCACCCCATCCCCCAGCCATTCGCCCCACTCACCCAGTCCATGCCCCCCCACCCCATCCATTCCCTCCGCCCCATATCCCCCCACCCCATCCCCCAGCCATTCGCCCCACTCACCCAGCCCATGCCCCCCCACCCCATCCATTCACTCTGCCCCATATCCCTCCAACCCATCCCCCCAGCCATTCACCCCACTCAGCCAGCCCATGCCCCCCACCCCATCCATTCCCTCTGCCCCATATCCCCCCACCCCATCCCCCAGACATTCACCCCTCACCCAGCCCATGCCCCCCCACCCCATCCATTCACCCTGCCCCATATCCCCCCACCCCATCCCCCAGACATTCACCCCTCACCCAGCCCATGCCCCCCCATCCATTCACGCTGCCCCATATCCCCCCACCCCATCCCCCAGACATTCACCCCTCACCCAGCCCATGCCCCCCACCCCATCCATTCACTCTGCCCCATATCCCCCCACCCCATCCCCCAGCCATTCGCCCCACTCACCCAGCCCATGCCCCCCATCCATTCACTCTGCCCCATATCCCCCCACCCCATCCCCCAGCCATTCGCCCCACTCACCCAGCCCATGCCCCCCCATCCATTCACTCTGCCCCATATCCCCCCACCCCATCCCCCAGCCATTCGCCCCACTCACCCAGCCTATGCCCCCCCATCCATTCACTCTGCCCCATATCCCCCACCCCATCCCCCAGCCATTCGCCCCACTCACCCAGCCCATGCCCCCCATCCATTCCCTCCGCCCCATATCCCCCACCCCATCCCCCAGCCATTCGCCCCACTCACCCAGCCCATGCCCCCCCATCCATTCCCTCCGCCCCATATCCCCCCACCCCATCCCCCCAGCCATTCGCCCCTCACCCAGCCCATGCCCCCCACCCCATCCACTCTGCCCCATATCCCCCCACCCCATCCCCCCAGCCATTCGCCCCTCACCCAGCCCATGCCCCCCACCCCATCCATTCCCTCTGCCCCATATCCCCCCATCCCATCCCCCAAGCCATTCGCCCCACTCACCCAGCCCATGCCCCCCACCCCATCCACTCTGCCCCATATCCCCCCACCCCATCCCCCAGCCAGTCCAACCCGCTCCCTCCCCCAGTGATTTTCCCGCCCCCCGGGGGCTGCGGGCTCCTGCGCGGTCAACGGGGCCGCGCTTCGCGCGCGTGCACGCGCCCCTTCCCGCGCGGGGAGCTCGCTCCAGCCCCAGCCTACCTGAGGCGGCTCCTCCTGCGCGCGCCCGGGGTGAGCGGGGCCGGCGCGCGCCCGAGGCAGGGGGCGGGGCCAACGCAGCAGCGAGGGGCGCGCTCCCGAGCGCGGAAACGTTCCACGTGTCAGGAGCAGGCGCGTGCCCGACCGCCCCAAGACCCCCAGATCCCAGACCCCCAACCCGCTACACACAGACCCACCACCAGACCCCCAGATCCCAGACCCCCAACCCACCCCACACACAGACCCACTCCCAGACCCCCAGATCCCAGACCCCCAACCCACCCCACATAGAGACCCACCACCAGACCCCTAGATCCCAGACCCCCAACCCACCCCACACAGAGACCCACCACCAGACCCCCAGATCCCAGACCCCCAACCCACCCCACATAGAGACCCACCACCAGACCCCCAGATCCCAGACCCCCAACCCACCCCACACACAGACCCACTCCCAGACCCCCAGATCCCAGACCCCCAACCCGCTACACACAGACCCACCACCAGACCCCCAGATCCCAGACCCCCAACACGCTACACACAGAGACCCACCACCAGACCCCCCAGATCCCAGCCCCCCAACCCACCCCACACACAGACCCACTCCCAGACCCCCAACCCACCCCACACAGAGACCCACCACCAGACCCCCAGATCCCAGACCCCCAACCCACCCCACACACAGACCCACTCCCAGACCCCCAGATCCCAGACCCCCAACCCACCCCACACAGAGACCCACCACCAGACCCCCAGATCCCAGCCCCCCAACCCACCCCACACAGAGACCCACCACCAGACCCCCAGATCCCAGCCCCCCAACCCGCTACACACAGAGACCCACCACCAGCCCCCCAGATCCCAGCCCCCCAACCCGCTACACACAGAGACCCACCACCAGACCCCCAGATCCCAGACCCCCAACCCGCTACACACAGAGACCCACCACCAGATCCCCAGATCCCAGACCCCCAACCCACCCCACACACAGACCCACTCCCAGACCCCCAGATCCCAGACCCCCAACCCGCTACACACAGAGACCCACCACCAGACCCCCAACCCGCTCCTTCCCCATACACCTGCACAGGTTGCTAGGTAACTCAGCCACACGTGCTTGCCCGTGCTGCCCCCTGCTGGGAGACAGGCGTCGGTGCAGGGATGCTAACAGCGGAGTGGGGCTTGGCAGCCAGGAACTACCAGGGCTCAGCGGAAACCTGCCCATGCCCAGCCCCGGGGAAACTGAGGCCTAGGTGTGGAGAGACAGCTGCACTTATCACCGAGCGCTGCTGGGCTGTGGCTCCGCACAGGCACTGGCTCTCCCATGCCAGGGTGTCTCCCTCTCTATTGATCTGTGACACGGGACAGCCCCAGTGAGAGACAGGCCCCGCCCGCGGCCAGCCCCACCGATCCCAACACGGGACAGCCCCAGTGAGAGACAGGCCCCGCCCGCGGCCAGCCCCACCGATCCCAACACGGGACAGCCCCAGCGAGAGACAGGCCCCGCCTGCGTCCAGCCCCACCGAGCCGACAGCCCCAGCGAGAGACAGGCCCCGCCCGCAGCCAGCCCCACCGAGCCCAACACGGGACAGCCCCAGCGAGAGACAGGCCCCGCCTGCGTCCAGCCCCACCGAGCCCAACACGGGACAGCCCCAGCGAGAGACAGGCCCCGCCCGCGGCCAGCCCCACCGACCCCAACACAGACAGCCCCAGTGAGAGACAGGCCCCGCCCGCGGCCAGCCCCACCGAGCCGACAGCCCCAGTGAGAGACAGGCCCCGCCCGCGGCCAGCCCCACCGACCCCAACACGGGACAGCCCCAGTGAGAGACAGGCCCCGCCCGCGGCCAGCCCCACCGAGCCCAACACGGGACAGCCCCAGCGAGAGACAGGCCCCGCCCGCGGCCAGCCCCACCGACCCCAACACGGGACAGCCCCAGTGAGAGACAGGCCCCGCCCGCGGCCAGCCCCACCGACCCCAACACGGGACAGCCCCAGTGAGAGACAGGCCTCGCCTGCGGCCAGCCCCACCGAGCCCAACACGGGACAGCCCCAGCGAGAGACAGGCCCCACCCGCGACCAGCCCCACCGAGCCCAACACGGGACAGCCCCAGTGAGACACAGGCCCCGCCCGCGGCCAGCCCCACCGAGCCCAACACGGGACAGCCCCTGTGAGAGACAGGCCCCGCCCACGGCCAGCCCCACGGAGCCCAACACGGGACAGCCCCAGTGAGAGACAGGCTGTGCCTGGACTGCAGCCAGCCCCACTGGTCAGCACAGGAAACAGAAATATCATCTCTACCAGCCAGCAAGTTTTCGGGGAAGTCGGGCTTTGGTAAACAATCCTGACTGGTTGGGGGATTTTGTTTGACAGGATTGCAGGTCTGGCTGATTAAGGTAACAGTGTTGGTATTGTTGCTTGGCTGTCTCCAAGGCATTTTGATGAAAGAGCTTGTACTATGGAATTATCAGGGCACATGATTAGATTAAAACCAGGCCCAGGGGGTCATGGGGAGAGATCAACTGGTGGGGCAGTTTCTTGCTGACATGATCAAATGTTGCAGATGAGAAAGGCTGGCAGAGTGATAAATATTGAGGACAGGTCCCTGTTAGTGATCGGAATCGCCCGGTCCAATAGTCACAACCCAACGTAGGAGCCAAGCACAGGGGTCATACCTAGAGGCTGGGAGAGTGCTGTGGAAAGCACCGACGCGGAGCAGGACTCAAGGTCATCGCAGTCATGAGCTCTTGGTGCCAGGCTGCGGTGCAAAGGGTGAATGTGATCCCTGGCTGAGTACAAGGGGAATATCAAGTAGAAGTAGGGAGGCAATCCTGGTAAGATCACCAGTGGAAGGACTGCCAGCCCTTCCGGTGTCCACACTTCGAGGAGGAGGTGGGGATTGTGGAGAACGCCGATAAGGGCCACAGGAATGACCCAGGGCTGGAAAACAAGCCTTAGGAGCTCAATTTATTCAGCTCATTGAGGCTGAGAGGTGAGGGAGCAGTGTCTAGGCACTGACACATGGACAGACCTGGTAGTGGGGGGTTGCTGCTGACTACAGGTCTGTGCACACTGGGGTCGCGGCGTGTGACTGCAGCGGGGTGTAGACACCGGAGCGAGCGGGGTTGGGTAGCAGGAGCAGTGATGCCATGGTAGCCCGGGCTCCCTGGCCAGGCTGTTCCTCCAGTGCTACTGATCTCGGAACTAGCTCACGGGCGCTTCGACACAGCGGCAGCCACCCAGGTCCTCCAAGGGATGGGGGCCCACGTGCTGTGGGGGAGGCTCCGCTGCTGCACACGAGTGCGAAGCACGTGCCAGGCTCCGGGAGCTGAGCCCCCCTGCTCCGGAGTCAGGGATCACCCGCCCCCCAGAGCTAATTGCCCTGGGCCCCTGGAGACAGGGGGTGAGGCTCAGGCTTCCCCAAGCAGGCTCGAGCACCCCTTAGGAAGAGAGCAGGCAGGGGGGAGGGGCGGGACAGGCCCCCACGGGCTGGGCCATGGAGGGGGGGAGGGGCGGGACAGGCCCCCACGGGCTGGGCCATGGAGGGGGGGAGGGGCGGGACAGGCCCCCACGGGCTGGGCCACGGCGGGGGGGGGAGGGGCGGGACAGGCCCACACGGGCTGGGCCATGGAGGGGGGGGGAGGGGTGACCTGGGCCAGAGTCAGGACAACCGCCTGGCCCAGGTTGGAAGCGCGGGGGCTGCCGGGAGGGTTTTCAGGGGGCGGAGCCGCGCGGGGGCTGCCGGGAGCGGGGCTAGTGGGCGGGGCCGCGCAGGGGCTGCCGGGAGTGGGGCTAGTGGGCGGGGCCGCGCAGGGGTTGCCGAGAGCAGTGGCAGGGGGCGGGGCCGCGCGGGGGCTGCCGGGAGCGGGGCTAGTGGGCGGGGCCGCGCGGGGGCTGCCGGGAGCATTGGGAGGGGGCGGGGCTGCGCGGGGGCTGCCGGGAGCGGTGGCAGGGGGCGGGGCGGGGCCGCGCGGGGGCTGCCGGGAGCGGTGGCAGGGGGCGGGGCCGCGCGGGGGCTGCCGGGAGTTGTAGTCCGGGCGGGCCCGGTGCGGAGCGATGCAGAAATACGAGAAGCTGGAGAAAATCGGGGAAGGTACCGCAGGGGGGGGGCGAACTCGGGCCGCTGGGGTTGCAGTGGGGCCGGGCTGGGGTTGCAGTGGGGCCAGTGGTGCAGTGGGTCGGGCTGGGGTTGCAGTGGGGCCAGTGGTGCAGTGGGTCGGGCTGGGGTTGCAGTGGGGCCAGTGGTGCAGTGGGTCGGGCTGGGGTTGCAGTGGGGCCAGTGGTGCAGTGGGGCCGGCCTGGGGTTACAGTGGGGACAGTGGATCAGTGGGGCCGGGCTGGGGTTGCAGTGGGGACAGTGGATCAGTGGGGCCGGGCTGGGGTTGCAGTGGTGACAGTGGTGCAGTGGGGCCGGGCTGGGGTTGCAGTGGGGCCGGGCTGGGGTTGCAGTGGGGACAGTGGTGCAGTGGGGCCGGGCTGGGGTTACAGTGGGGACAGTGGTGCAGTGGGGCCGGGCTGGGGTTGCAGTGGGGGCAGTGGTGCAGTGGGGCCGGGCTGGGGTTGCAGTGGGGGCAGTGAATCAGTGGGGCTGGGGTTGCAGTGGTGCAGTGGGGCCGGGCTGGGGTTGCAGTGGGGCCGGGCTGGGGTTGCAGTGGGGACAGTGGATCAGTGGGGCCGGGCTGGGGTTGCAGTGGGGACAGTGGTGCAGTGGGGCCGGGCTGGGGTTACAGTGGGGACAGTGGTGCAGTGGGGCCGGGCTGGGGTTGCAGTGGGGGCAGTGGTGCAGTGGGGCCGGGCTGGGGTTGCAGTGGGGGCAATGGATCAGTGGGGCTGGGGTTGCAGTGGTGACAGTGGTGCAGTGGGGCCGGGCTGGGGTTGCAGTGGGGCCGGGCTGGGGTTGCAGTGGGGACAGTGGATCAGTGGGGCTGGCCTGGGGTTGCAGTGGGGACAGTGGTGCAGTGGGGCCGGGCTGGGGTTGCAGTGGGGGCAGTGGTGCAGTGGGGCCGGGCTGGGGTTGCAGTGGGGGCAGTGAATCAGTGGGGCTGGGGTTGCAGTGGTGACAGTGGTGCAGTGGGGCCGGGCTGGGGTTGCAGTGGGGCCGGGCTGGGGTTGCAGTGGGGACAGTGGATCAGTGGGGCCGGGCTGGGGTTGCAGTGGTGACAGTGGTGCAGTGGGGCCGGGCTGGGGTTGCAGTGGGGCCGGGCTGGGGTTGCAGTGGGGACAGTGGATCAGTGGGGCTGGGCTGGGGTTGCAGTGGGGACAGTGGTGCAGTGGGGCCGGGCTGGGGTTACAGTGGGGACAGTGGTGCAGTGGGGCCGGGCTGGGGTTGCAGTGGGGCCGGGCTGGGGTTGCAGTGGGGGCAATGGATCAGTGGGGCTGGGGTTGCAGTGGTGACAGTGGTGCAGTGGGGCCGGGCTGGGGTTGCAGTGGGGCCGGGCTGGGGTTGCAGTGGGGACAGTGGATCAGTGGGGCTGGGCTGGGGTTGCAGTGGGGACAGTGGTGCAGTGGGGCCGGGCTGGGGTTACAGTGGGGACAGTGGTGCAGTGGGGCCGGGCTGGGGTTGCAGTGGGGGCAGTGGTGCAGTGGGGCCGGGCTGGGGTTGCAGTGGGGGCAGTGAATCAGTGGGGCTGGGGTTGCAGTGGTGCAGTGGGGCCGGGCTGGGGTTGCAGTGGGGCCGGGCTGGGGTTGCAGTGGGGACAGTGGATCAGTGGGGCCGGGCTGGGGTTGCAGTGGGGACAGTGGTGCAGTGGGGCCGGGCTGGGGTTACAGTGGGGACAGTGGTGCAGTGGGGCCGGGCTGGGGTTGCAGTGGGGGCAGTGGTGCAGTGGGGCCGGGCTGGGGTTGCAGTGGGGGCAGTGGATCAGTGGGGCTGGGGTTGCAGTGGTGACAGTGGTGCAGTGGGGCCGGGCTGGGGTTGCAGTGGGGCCGGGCTGGGGTTGCAGTGGGGACAGTGGATCAGTGGGGCTGGGCTGGGGTTGCAGTGGAGACAGTGGATCAGTGGGGCCGGGCTGGGGTTGCAGTGGGGGCAGTGGGGCTGGGCTTGGAGTCAGGTGCTGCCGATGCTGTAGGGTTGAGCTGGCGGGGGGCTGGCACTGGGGTGTCTGGTTCTCACGGCCTCTCCCCACAGGGACCTACGGGACCGTGTTCAAAGCCAAGAACAGGGAGACCCACGAGATCGTGGCGCTGAAGAGGGTCCGGCTAGATGATGACGACGAGGTGACCAGCCCGCCCCGCTCTGGTGCCCAGCAGTGGCCAACGCCTGCTGCTTTGGCCCCATCGTGTCTCCGGTTCCCCTGGGGTCCAGATGGGGGCTCCCAGCTGCAGGGGAGCAGGTTGCCCTGAGCTCCTATCCCGGGTGCTGGGGACGGGGGCTCACCAGCCTTTGTGGTTCCCGGGCCCTGCTCCCCACTGGGCTCAAAGCTAACGGCTGACGGTGCACTCGGCCAACGTCCTGTTGGGGGCACGTATGGTCCTGGCTCTGGGGGGCAGCATGTGCTGATAACCCACCTCCCTCTCCTCCTCTAGGGTGTTCCCAGCTCGGCCCTGCGGGAGATCTGCCTGCTCAAGGAGCTGAAACACAAGAACATCGTCAGGCAAGGCCAGGGGGCACTGGCTGGGGCTGGGGTTGGATCTGAACGTGTGGGGCTCCTGGGTGCTCTGTCCTTCCTCTGCTCTCCTCTCCAGGAGTCCCATAGGAGCTGTGGGGAGCGGGGCCCTCTCCCGGCCCACAGGGGGTCCTGTAACATGCTGCTTAGGGCTAGGGGATGGGAACGTGTCTGTACCTTCCACAGCAGAGCTGGGTTCCACCCAGGACCCCACCACTGTGGCCCCTGATGACAGGGAGTGATGGAGTAGGAATACTGTGTGTGCCTCAGTTTCCCCTATGCATTTCTTAAGTGTTGATGTGAGGGAATACAGGCTGAGTGTAAGCAAGCAGGCAACGCCCTCTCGGCAGGTATGCAGACCTGAAGCTGTAACTTGACCCCAGGGGGGGAAGGGAGGTCACCTGACCTGGCTGAGCCAGTGGGGAAGAGAGACTGGAGAGGGAGTTTCGGTTTGGGGAGTCTGAAGCTAGCTGGAGTCAGGCAGGGAGGCAGAGGAGCGATCTCACTCTCTGGCCCCAAGATGGATCCAGCTGAGGGCTCACGCTCACCGTATGGTCTGGGTTAGACCAGATAGAAGTCATTGAATAAACCTCTGTTTTACTGGCTGGCTGAGAGTCACATCTGACTGTGGATTTGGGGTGCAGAACCCATGGGCTCCCCCAGGACCCCGCCCAGGCGGGCTTGCTGGGGGAAGCACACGGAGGGGCAGAAGGTGCTGAATGCTCCAAGGTCAGACCCAGGAAGGTGGAAGTGGGGACCCCTGAAGCTCCTAGCCTTGGAAACAGGCTGTGTACGGAGAAGGGACCCTCCACCCGGAGTCCGGTCTGGCTTCCTAGGGAGCGGTTCCAGACCATCGCCCGGGCGCTCCGTGACACAGGGGGTGGGGGCCTGTGCTGGTCCCCTCCCCTGGGGGCCAAGCTCTCGGCACTGGAGATGGCAGGAGGCCCGGTGCTGTTGAAGGACCTATGGGATCCTGCTGGGGGCGCTCACTGGGTTTTCCCTCCATTGCAGGCTGCACGATGTCCTGCACAGTGACAAGAAGCTGACGCTGGTGTTTGAGTTCTGTGACCAGGTGAGCTGGGGAGGGGGAGCCCACAGGACTGAAGGCCCTGGGGGTCTGGATGCTCCCCTGCCTCCAGGAGGGAAAGGGGACCCCGGGGTGAATTCCACTGTCCTCCCCGGTGACCCAGGTGTCCCTCTTCCCGCTAGGATCTGAAGAAATATTTTGACAGCTGCAATGGGGACCTGGACCCCGAGAACGTCAAGGTGGGTTTGCAAAGCTGGGCTCGGATGGTGTTAACGTATGTGAACATTCAGAAAAGAGGACACTCCATGGGGGGTAACCCCGCCCCCTAGCCACCCCCGACCCACCCAACCCCTCCTGCTCCCTGTCCCTCGACTGCCCGCTGGGACCCCCTTACCGTGCTGATCAGCACAGCGTGTCTGGCTCTGTGCGGAGCCAGTCCTGCTGCCGCGCTCCCCAAGGAGGACACCGCCCCGCCCCCCCGAGCGCTGCCGCCATGGGACACTGCCTGCTGGAGGCCCCGATGCGAGCGGCTCAATCCCCGCACCGCGCTCTGCAGGGGAGGGAAATCCCGGAGCTTGTGAGAGTTTTACAGATTCCCCCGGACGCTCTTTGAAACCCAACGAGCCGGACGCGTCCGGGAGGATCCGGGCGTGTGGGAGCCCAAACCCCTAGGCTATGATGGCGCCTCGGAGGGGAGGAGCTGCCAGTCACAGCACCCGGCTCAGTGGCCCCCATGAGCAGCACCCCGCAAGGGTCCGTTCTGAGCTGGCAGCTGCCCAGGCTCTGAACATCACCAGCTGCTCCTTCCAGACAGGCCAGTCTCGGTTCCCTTGGCCTGCTGGGGGAGGGAGCCACTGGGTAGGTTTGGGCTCTACCTGGAGCATGCTCAGTGCTGCCCTCCCTCTTTCAGTCCTTCATGTACCAGCTGCTGAAGGGCCTGGCCTTCTGCCACAGCCGCAACGTGCTGCACAGAGACCTCAAACCTCAGAACCTGCTGATCAACAGAGTGAGTGACCCCCGGGGCCAGCGCTCTGCTGGGCGGGAGTGAGGGGCACTGGCAGGGCGGGAGGGAGCCCAGGGCTGGGCTAGCAGGGGGCTGCGGGTCCGGATTGAGGGGATCCCAGGGCTGGGTGTCACAGACTCACAGGTCCTGCCCACTCTTGGCCTCTGCAGTCCGTGGGGGGTGCCCCTTTCAGTGCGACAGCCCTTCTCGGGGGTCCCCTCTCTCCCGGGGTCCAGCCCCTCCCCCTCCTGGAGCCGCCCCCCTCTGAGCCTTAGCACGCCTGCCTCTGCCGTGGGCCCCTCAGGGAGTCCCCTCGCCTGGGACCCCGGGGCCTCCACCCCCCAAGGGGACGATGCCCCCCGTTCACTAGACCAGAGTGACTCTCAGCCAGCGTCACACAGGAGGTTCATTGAGCATTGAACCCAGCACGGGAAACTCTCAGGGCCTCAGGCCTGGACCCCTCAGCCCGGCACATCCCCGTCTCCCTGCACCCAGGGGGGCTCTGCCTGCTCCCCCTCTCCAGCCCCAGCCCCCCTGCTGTCCCACTGGGCAGCTGAGATCCTCGGCCCCAGCCCCGCCTCTCCATTGTCTTCTCTCCAGGTAAACAGGGTTGTAAACAGGGTCACCTGGGCCTCCTCTCCCCTCTTGTCCTCTGGCTGGAACCGGCTGGTCCGGTCACTGGGGTCGTCTTCCCCGCAGCCCATTGTCCCCCCACTGGCCAGAACCGGCTGTAACCCCTGAGCTGGGCTCCCGGTCACCAGGGTCTCAAATTCCCTCACCAATCCCCTGTAATAACAAACTCCCTCTCCCCTCCCCTGGTTAAACCCGTAACACTCAGAGAAACTGAGTCCCACCCCCCTGCATGCAACCCATTGGGAAACCAAGAAACTCCCCTACTTTGTCACACTGGGCTCCCAGGGGCTGTGGGTCAGGAGTGGGGGGCCTGGCAGAGCTGGTGGGGATCCCAGAGCTGGGCTAGCGGGGTGTGACGGGGCTTTTCCTGGTGGGATCCAACTGTGAGTGTCAGATCAGGACAGATTGCTTCCAAAGGGGCAACTACAGCCCAAAGCTGGGGTTTCTTCACACTAGAGCAAAGCAAACCAGCCAAACAGAAAAGACTTTGGTTTCGCCCCACTGGCTAATCACAAGTCACACAAGCAATTCCCTTAGACACTCCAGCTTCCCAGTATCACCAACAGCAGCCACCTGTCCTGGGGATCAATGGTTATGAAAACCAATCCCCAAAATAAAGAAAACGGTTCTCCCCAATTCCAAAGAATCAGGCCCCAGACCCAGGTCAATATACAAATCAGATCTTCCCACAAATCACACTGTTGCCAATCCTCTAGAATCTAAAATCTAAAGGTTTATTATACAAGGAGAAAGGTCTAGGTGAGGGTTACGAATGGTTAAAAGAAATCAATTACATGCAGTGATGGCAAATCTCTTGGTTCAGGCTTACAGCAAAGATAGAATAAACTGCAGGTTTAAATCAAAGTCTGTAGAAAACATCCCCTCTAGGGATGGGTCAGCACCTTTGGCCAGAGTTCACCTATGTAGCAAAGTCCATTCAGAGCTGGAAGCAAGACAGGCTGAAGGTAGAAAGACAAAATGGAGGATGCTTCTTCCAGCTTTTATAGACTCTCTCTTCTGGGCCAAGACCCTCCTCCTTCTTTTGCAGAGTCCGGTTGCAAAATGGAGGTTTATAGTCACAAGGTCCAATCACCAGACTCTCCAGGATTCAGTTTCTGACCAGGCAGTGACATTCCTAGAGCAGCTCGGGTGTGGACAGGCATCTACAAAGTCCATTGTGTGGTTGATGTCCCTTAATGGGCCATCAGGCAGGCCAGCCAAGTTAACAACAGCTTGTCTGAGATTCCACCCAGCAGCCAAGCATCAAGTACAGGCACCATATATCCCATATTCATAACTTTAACTACAAAATCTATACCCACATATCAATGGCATATTCATAATCAGCAATCCATAACCTGGTCGTAGACACCCATTATGACCCCTGTACATACGATTTGGTGCCACCATAGGACCCTGGTTGCATGACACGGGGGCCATGTGGATCAGGAGTGGGGGGCCTGGCAGAGCTGTGGAGGGGGGATCCCAGGGCTGGACTCCCAGGGGCTGTGAGTCGGGAGTGGGGGGCCTGGCAGAGCTGTGGAGGGGGGATCCCAGGGCTGGACTCCCAGGGGCTGTGGGTCGGGAGTGGGGGGCCTGGCAGAGCTGTGGAGGGGGGATCCCAGGGCTGGACTCCCAGGGGCTGTGGGTCGGGAGTGGGGGGCCTGGCAGAGCTGTGGAGGGGGGATCCCAGGGCTGGACTCCCAGGGGCTGTGAGTCGGGAGTGGGGGGCCTGGCAGAGCTGTGGAGGGGGGATCCCAGGGCTGGACTCCCAGGGGCTGTGGGTCGGGAGTGGGGGGCCTGGCAGAGCTGTGGAGGGGGGATCCCAGGGCTGGACTCCCAGGGGCTGTGGGTCGGGAGTGGGGGGCCTGGCAGAGCTGTGGAGGGGGGATTCCAGGGCTGGACTCCCAGGGGCTGTGGGTCGGGAGTGGGGGGCCTGGCAGAGCTGTGGAGGGGGGATTCCAGGGCTGGACTCCCAGGGGCTGTGGGTCGGGAGTGGGGGGCCTGGCAGAGCTGTGGAGGGGGGATTCCAGGGCTGGACTCCCAGGGGCTGTGGGTCGGGAGTGGGGGGCCTGGCAGAGCTGTGGAGGGGGGATTCCAGGGCTGGACTCCCAGGGGCAGTGGGTCGGGAGTGGGGGGCCTGGCAGAGCTGTGGAGGGGGGATCCCAGGGCTGGACTCCCAGGGGCAGTGGGTCGGGAGTGGGGGGCCTGGCAGAGCTGTGGAGGGGGGATCCCAGGGCTGGACTCCCAGGGGCTGTGGGTCGGGAGTGGGGGGCCTGGCAGAGCTGTGGAGGGGGGATCCCAGGGCTGGACTCCCAGGGGCTGTGGGTCGGGAGTGGGGGGCCTGGCAGAGCTGTGGAGGGGGGATTCCAGGGCTGGACTCCCAGGGGCAGTGGGTCGGGAGTGGGGGGCCTGGCAGAGCTGTGGAGGGGGGATCCCAGGGCTGGACTCCCAGGGGCAGTGGGTCGGGAGTGGGGGGCCTGGCAGAGCTGTGGAGGGGGGATCCCAGGGCTGGACTCCCAGGGGCTGTGGGTCGGGAGTGGGGGGCCTGGCAGAGCTGTGGAGGGGGGATCCCAGGGCTGGACTCCCAGGGGCTGTGGGTCGGGAGTGGGGGCCTGGCAGAGCTGTGGAGGGGGGATCCCAGGGCTGGACTCCCAGGGGCTGTGGGTCGGGAGTGGGGGGCCTGGCAGAGCTGTGGAGGGGGGATCCCAGGGCTGGACTCCCAGGGGCTGTGGGTCGGGAGTGGGGGGCCTGGCAGAGCTGTGGAGGGGGGATTCCAGGGCTGGACTCCCAGGGGCAGTGGGTCGGGAGTGGGGGGCCTGGCAGAGCTGTGGAGGGGGGATCCCAGGGCTGGACTCCCAGGGGCTGTGGGTCGGGAGTGGGGGGCCTGGCAGAGCTGTGGAGGGGGGATCCCAGGGCTGGACTCCCAGGGGCTGTGGGTCGGGAGTGGGGGGCCTGGCAGAGCTGTGGAGGGGGGATCCCAGGGCTGGACTCCCAGGGGCTGTGGGTCGGGAGTGAAGGGGAGTCTAGGCAGGGTTTGGGGGCCGTTCATTGCGTCCTCTCACCCGCTCCTCTCGGGGCTCTAGTCTCTGCCTCCTGAGTCCAGGGCAGGAGTTCTGCTGCGTCCCTGGCCCTGGGGGGCATGCGGGGCGCTCTGCGTCGCGAGTTCTTTGTGGCTGGTTCATCCCCTTCTCTCGGCAGAACGGGGAGCTCAAACTGGCCGACTTCGGCTTGGCTCGGGCCTTCGGGATCCCCGTGCGCTGTTACTCCGCGGAGGTGAGTGGTGGGGACGGCCTGGGCCGTGAGCACACGTCCGCTGCAGGGCCCCGTCGGCTGCTAGCTGCCGGCTGTTCTACCGGGGGGGTAGCACCTGGTTTTGTGCTGTGAGAGGAGAGTGCCCCCCCCCTCCTGCCACACAGCCCCCCAGCGTGCGAGGGGAGAGCGCGCGCCCCCCCCGGCGTGCGAGGGGAGAGCGCGCGCCCCCCCCCGGCGTGCGAGGGGAGAGCGCGCGCCCCCCCCCGGCGTGCGAGGGGAGAGCGCGCCCCCCCCCGGCGTGCGAGGGGAGAGCGCGCCCCCCCCGGCGTGCGAGGGGAGAGCGCGCCCCCCCCGGCGTGCGAGGGGAGAGCGCGCCCCCCCCCCGGCGTGCGAGGGGAGAGCGCGCCCCCCCCGGCGTGCGAGGGGAGAGCGCGCCCCCCCCGGCGTGCGAGGGGAGAGCGCGCCCCCCCCGGCGTGCGAGGGGAGAGCGCGCCCCCCCCCCGGCGTGCGAGGGGAGAGCGCGCCCCCCCCCCCGGCGTGCGAGGGGAGAGCGCGCCCCCCCCCCGGCGTGCGAGGGGAGAGCGCGCCCCCCCCCGGCGTGCGAGGGGAGAGCGCGCCCCCCCCGGCGTGCGAGGGGAGAGCGCGCCCCCCCCGGCGTGCGAGGGGAGAGCGCGCCCCCCCCCGGCGTGCGAGGGGAGAGCGCGCGGCCCCCCCCGGCGTGCGAGGGGAGAGCGCGCGGCCCCCCCCGGCGTGCGAGGGGAGAGCGCGCGGCCCCCCCCCGGCGTGCGAGGGGAGAGCGCGCGGCCCCCCCCGGCGTGCGAGGGGAGAGCGCGCGGCCCCCCCCGGCGTGCGAGGGGAGAGCGCGCGGCCCCCCCCGGCGTGCGAGGGGAGAGCGCGCGGCCCCCCCCGGCGTGCGAGGGGAGAGCGCGCGGCCCTCCCCGGCGTGCGAGGGGAGAGCGCGCGGCCCTCCCCGGCGTGCGAGGGGAGAGCGCGCGGCCCCCCCCGGCGTGCGAGGGGAGAGCGCGCCCTCCCCGGCGTGCGAGGGGAGAGCGCTCCCCCCCCCCGGCGTGCGAGGGGAGAGCGCTCCCCCCCCCCCGGCGTGCGAGGGGAGAGCGCTCCCCCCCCCCCGGCGTGCGAGGGGAGAGCGCTCCCCCCCCCCGGCGTGCGAGGGGAGAGCGCGCGGGCCCCCCTGGCGTGCGAGGGGAGAGCGCGCGGGCCCCCCCCCCGGCGTGCGAGGGGAGAGCGCGCGGGCCCCCCCCCGGCGTGCGAGGGGAGAGCGCGCGGGCCCCCCCCGGCGTGCGAGGGGAGAGCGCGCGGGGCCCCCCCCGGCGTGCGAGGGGAGAGCGCGCGGCCCCCCCCGGCGTGCGAGGGGAGAGCGCGCCCTCCCCGGCGTGCGAGGGGAGAGCGCTCCCCCCCCCCGGCGTGCGAGGGGAGAGCGCTCCCCCCCCCCGGCGTGCGAGGGGAGAGCGCTCCCCCCCCCCCGGCGTGCGAGGGGAGAGCGCGCGGGCCCCCCCGGCGTGCGAGGGGAGAGCGCGCGGGCCCCCCCCCCGGCGTGCGAGGGGAGAGCGCGCGGGCCCCCCCCGGCGTGCGAGGGGAGAGCGCGCGGGCCCCCCCCCGGCGTGCGAGGGGAGAGCGCGCGGGGCCCCCCCGGCGTGCGAGGGGAGAGCGCGCGGGGCCCCCCCGGCGTGCGAGGGGAGAGCGCGCGGGGCCCCCCCCGGCGTGCGAGGGGAGAGCGCGCGGGGCCCCCCCCGGCGTGCGAGGGGAGAGCGCGCGGGGCCCCCCCCGGCGTGCGAGGGGAGAGCGCGCGGCCCCCCCCGGCGTGCGAGGGGAGAGCGCGCGGCCCCCCCCGGCGTGCGAGGGGAGAGCGCGCGGGCCCCCCCCGGCGTGCGAGGGGAGAGCGCGCGGGCCCCCCCCCCGGCGTGCGAGGGGAGAGCGCGCGGGCCCCCCCCCCGGCGTGCGAGGGGAGAGCGCGCGGGCCCCCCCCCCGGCGTGCGAGGGGAGAGCGCGCGGCCCCCCCCCCGGCGTGCGAGGGGAGAGCGCGCGGCCCCCCCCCGGCGTGCGAGGGGAGAGCGCGCGGCCCCCCCCGGCGTGCGAGGGGAGAGCGCGCGGCCCCCCCCCCCGGCGTGCGAGGGGAGAGCGCGCGGCCCCCCCCCGGCGTGCGAGGGGAGAGCGCGCGGCCCCCCCCCCCGGCGTGCGAGGGGAGAGCGCGCGGCCCCCCCCCCGGCGTGCGAGGGGAGAGCGCGCGGCCCCCCCCCCCGGCGTGCGAGGGGAGAGCGCGCGGCCCCCCCCGGCGTGCGAGGGGAGAGCGCGCGCCCCCCCCGGCGTGCGAGGGGAGAGCGCGCGGCCCCCCCCGGCGTGCGAGGGGAGAGCGCGCGGCCCCCCCCCGGCGTGCGAGGGGAGAGCGCGCGGCCCCCCCCCGGCGTGCGAGGGGAGAGCGCGGCCCCCCCCGGCGTGCGAGGGGAGAGCGCGGCCCCCCCCCGGCGTGCGAGGGGAGAGCGCCCCTTGCTGAGGCCCCTCCATCCCCCCTCCCACACACACACAGTGGAGCTCCCCCCTGAGAGAACTGGGTCAGTGAGCTCAGCACTGATTGGGGGGGGAGTGTGCCCCCTGCTGAGCCCCTGCCCCACTCCCTGCAGCTCAGCCCCACCTAGAGCTGCCGCCCCGCCCCCGGTTCCTCTGCCAGCAGTGGGGGTTCATGGGATGGGCTGTTCACGTCCCCGCTTCCCGCGGTGCCTCCGCGTGGGTCACGCTGCAGCTGGCACACTGGGGGGGCTGGGATCCCGGGTCTGCTGGCTCGGGGGGGTTGCGGCCCCCCCCAGCGTGCAGCCCTGGTGGGAGCTGTGGGAGGAGCAGGACGCCGGGCAGTGGCCCGCCCAGACCAGGGAGCCGCACGTGTCCTTGGCTGTGCCTCCCGCGGCTGTTCTGGGGCAGGGGGGTCTGAGCGCCTGTCCCCCCCCCCCCCGCAGGTCGTCACGCTGTGGTACCGGCCCCCGGACGTGCTCTTCGGTGCCAAGCTCTACTCCACCTCCATAGACATGTGGTCGGCCGGCTGCATCTTCGCAGGTACCCCAGTGCCCGGCTCCCCGCCTGGGGGGGCTGCACCGAGCGGGGGGGGGTCCGTGGGGCTTCCCAGCTCAGCCCCCTCTCTCTCCCCGCAGAGCTGGCCAACGCCGGGCGGCCCCTGTTCCCGGGGAACGACGTGGACGACCAGCTGAAGCGGATTTTCCGATATCCTTAACCGGGGGGTTGGCGAAGGGGGGGCAGCAGAGCCCGGGGGAGGGGAGCCTGGTTCCCCCTGGGGAGCGGGGGGAGGGGTGCGGGCTCCCAGAGGGGGTGCCCCTCCTGGCGGGGGGGGGGGGGAGTAGGATGCCCCTTGGGCAGGGCCTGGGGCCCGGCTCTGCCTGTGGGGTGGAGCTGAGGTCCTCTCCTCCCCTGGCTGGGGTATGTGGGGCAGAGGTGGCCCTTAACCCCCCCCCCACCTTGCTGGGAACCCCCACCGAAGAGCAGTGGCCCGCCATGACCAAGCTCCCAGACTACAAGGTGAGTCCCAGCCTGGGGGGGGGGGGGGGAGGCGGCCCAGGGCCTGGCCGGGGGGCAGTCTGGGGCTGCCCTGTTCTCAGGGGCAGGGGACACGGAGCTCCACACACACACACCCCCACACCCCCCCCCACACACACACACCCCCACACACACACCCCCACACACCCCCCCACACACACCCCCACACACCCCCCCACACACCCCCCCACACACACACACACACACCCCCACACACACACACCCCCCACACACACACACATCCACACCCCCCCACCCCCAACACACACACACCCCCACCCCCACATCCACCCACCCCCAACACACACACCCCACACCCACCCACACATCCACCCACCCCCAACACACACACCCCACACACACCCACCCACACACCCACCCGTTGTCACGGAGCGCCCGGGCGATGGTCTGGAACCGTTCCCTAGGAAGCCAGACCGGACTCCGGCTGAAGGGCCCCTTCTCCGTACACAGCCTGTGTCCCAGGCCAGGAGCTTCAGGGGTCCCCACTTCCACCTTCCTGGGTCTGTCCTCGGAGCATTCAGCACCTTCTGCCCCTCCGTGTGCTTCCCCCAGCAAGCCCGCCTGGGCGGGGTCCTGGGGGAGCCCATGGGTTCTGCACCCCAAATCCACAGTCAGACGTGACTCTCAGCCAGCCAGCAGAATAGACGGTTTATTTGAGATGTCAGGAACCATCCAACTCACAGCTTCTCAGTCCAAACAGGGTCCCTCAGTCAGGCCTTTCTGGGGTGCCAGGAGGTGAGACCCAGATTCTGGGCTCCTGCTTCTCCCCCAGGTTTATTCGATGACTTCTAATCACAGACCATACAGTGAGCGTGAGCCTTCAGCTGGATCCATCTTGGGGCCAGAGAGCGAGTTCGCTTCTCTGCCTCTCCCAGCTCGACCCAGACCCAGACTGACCCAAAACCCTCCTAGCCACTTCCTGCTCCTTTTTCTGGTTTCCTGGGCTTCCCTTCAACAGGTTCAGCTGACCTCCCTCCCCCACCTGGGGTCAGGTTACAGCTTCCAGGGATGCACAGAGGGGAGGGCGTTGCCTCCTTGCTTCCAGCATCAGCCCCTATCCCTTCACATAGACACTTAAGAAATGCATAGGGGAAACTGAGGCACACACACACAGTACTCCCACTTCGTCACACCCACACCCCCACATACACCCCCCCCACACACACACACACACCCCCCACACCCCACACACACACAGCCCCCCACACACCCCACCCCCACACACCCCCACACACCTCCCCCCCACACACACCCCCCCACACACACCCACCCCACCCACCCACCCACACCCACCCACCCACCACACACACACACACCCCCACACCCACCCACACACATACCACAAACTGCAGCTCTCAGGTCCGGCAGCGGAAGCCATGAACAGCACGTGGTGGGTGAGAGCCACAGACACCGGGCAGCCCCGGTCCACGGGAGAGGAGCCAACGGGGGGGCTAGCTGGGCTCTCGGAGCAGCTGCCGGGTCCAGTCTGGGGGCGGGGGTAGAGCCTCGGTGGGGTGGGCTTGGGGAATGGGAGGCAGGTTGGCCCTGGCCCCCAGGGGGGAGATTGGCCTGTTCCAGGGGGGTTAGTGATGGGGGGGATTTGGGGGTGTGTGTGCTAGTGATGGGGGGGGGGTTGGCCTATCTCCTGCGGGGCAGGAGGGGTTTAGTGCTGGGGGGGGTTGGCCCATCTCCGGGGGGGGGGGGGAGGTTAGTGCCGGGGACGGGGGTTGGCCTGTGTTCAGGGGAGGGTTGACCCGTCTCGGGGGGGTGGGTCAGTGCTGGGGGGGTTGACCTGTCTCCTGCGGGGGTGGGGTGTTAGTCCTGGGGGGGGGGGGTTGACCTGTCTCCTGTGGGGCGGGGGGGGGGTTAGTGCTGGGGGGGGGGTTGGCCCATCTCCAGAGGGGGGGTGGGGGAGGTTAGTACCGGGGATGGGGGTTGGCCTGTCTCCTGCGGGGAGGGGGGGGTTTAGTGCTGGGGGGGGTTGGCCTGTCTCCTGCGGGGGGGTGGGGGGTTTAGTGCTGGGGGGGGTTGACCTGTCTCCTGCGGGGCGGGGGGGGTTTAGTGCTGGGGGGGGTTGACCTGTCTCCTGCGGGGGGGGGGGGTTTAGTGCTGGGGGGGGTTGACCTGTCTCCTGCGGGGCGGGGGGGTTTTAGTGGTGGTGGGGGGGTTGACCTGTCTTCTGCGGGGCAGGGGGGGGGGAGTTTAGTGCTGGGGGGGGTTGGCCCATCTCCAGGGGGGGGGAGGTTAGTGCCGGGGACGGGGGTTGGCCTGTGTTCAGGGGGAGGGTTGACCCGTCTCGGGGGGGTGGGTCAGTGCTGGGGGGTGCTCCCAGCTGTCTCCCCCTCTCCCCTCAGCCGTACCCCATGTACCCTGCCACGACGTCGCTGCTCAATGTGGTGCCCAAGCTGAATGCCACCGGTCGGGACCTGCTCCAGGTGAGTGTCCCGCTGCCCCGGGGGGCTGAGCCGGCGCTGTGGGCCCAGCCCCATGGCACGCGCCGGATGGCCTGTCCCTGGGGGGCTGATGAGGTCCTGTGCCTCACCAGGACGGTTCTGGGGAATGTTGGCCCAAGCCCTTGGCAGACGCGCTGACAGCCCCGTCTGTCCTGTGCCCCTCCGCCACTGGGGCCAGGCCCCACCTCCCCTCAAGGGGTGGGGAGTGGGCTCAGACCCTCCCCCGCCGCTCCGCTCCGCCCCGGCTCCCCCTCACCCAGCCCCTCTGCTGCCTCCACAGAACCTGCTGAAGTGCAACCCGGTGCAGCGGATCTCGGCGGAGGAAGCTCTGCAGCATTCCTACTTCACCGACTTCTGCCTCCCGTAGCCAGCGCCCGGACTGGGCCGGCCCTGCCCCACTGGCGCTGGGGGGGTCCCGGGGCCAGGGCACTGGGCAGCCCCACCCCACCCCCCAAAGTATTTATTAGGTTCTGGCCCCATTGCAGTGCCTGGTTTCACACACGTCTCTGCTGGGACCCCATGGACAGGAGCAGGCCCCTCCCCGCCCTGCCGTGAGCCTCACGCCCCGAATCCGTGCAGCCTCGCCCCCTCCACCGGACAGGGGCTGGCCCCTCCCCTCCCCGCCCTGCCCCGCCCTGAGCCTCACGCCCCGAATCCGTGCAGCCTCGCCCCCTCCACCGGACAGGGCGGCCTGGGGGTCCAGCGGGGTCACTGCTGTCCCTCCCTTACAGGGGTCTGGGGGCCAGAGACAGCTCCCCCCAGGCTGGCGCTGCCCCTGGCACTGGGGCCTCCCTCCGGCTGGGATTCCTTGGGGGGCCAGGCAGCTTCCCTCCCCCTTGTACCGTGATCCTGTGTGGCTGAAGGTGTATGTTTAATTTCATAAATCATTCCCCTCCCCCAGCCCGCGTCCTGTGCTATCGTCCCTGCCCGGGGGGGGGGCGCTGCTGGGGTGTCCCGGGGGGGCAGGGAATGGAGGCTGGGCCTGCTCTGTTCGTGGGAGAGGCAGCGAGTCTGTGGGGTGGGGTGGCTGCAGTGGGGGGAGACTGGAAGGTGGGGGGCTCTTGGTACAGAGGGCCTGGGGCCAGCCTGGCTGTGGTGATGGGGAGCCGGCTCCGGGGTCCTGTGGGCCGAGCTGCAGGGCACAGCAATGAGGTAGCCCCCCCCCCCCCCCGGCACAGGGGCCAGCGACACCCCCCCCCCCCGCCGCCTGGCACAGGGGCCAGCGACACCCCCCTCCCCCCCCCGCCTGGCACAGGGGGCTGCTGGCAGAGCTGGGTAGAGGGAGCCTGGCTTAGGGCCCGCTCATTCGCTCCCCCCACTCCCAGCTCGAAACCCGCCCCTCCCCCGTGTGCCCCTTCTCTGCAGGCCCAGCCCCCTCCCCTTGACCCCCATGTGGGCCCTGCAGGGCCCCTCAGGACTGATCCAACCCTGCCACCCTCCCCAGGACTCGAGCCTCCTCAGAGCCCCCCCCCCTGGAATTGAGCAAGCGGAGCGGGGGAGTTGGAACCGCCAGGTGGGTTTTAATGGTACACAGGCTCCGCGCTAGGCTGGAGCCGGGCAAGCGGCAGGGGTCTCTGCGTGGGGAGGGGAGGGGGCACAGGTGGGAGCAGGATGGGGGCACAGCTGGGCAAGGGGAGCAGGCGGGGGGGGCTGCAAGCCGCTCATGCAGATACGTGGCTAGCGGGACTCGGGTCACTAGCACAAAGGGGCTGATCGGTCCCTGGGGCTTCCCAGCCCAGGGGGCCCAGGAGAGCAAGCTGGGGCCAGCCCCGGGGGCCAGCCGTCCTGGGGAGGGGGCCGCGGGCAGGGGGCTGGGCAAGGCTCAGGGGTGGGTTAGCGGCTCCCGGGGAGGGGAGAGCGGGTTCTGCTCTGGGCCCTGGCAGGGACACCGGGAGGCAGCCGGGTCCCCTGGCTTGGCAGAGGTGCTGGTTCCCCCCCCACCCCCGGGGCAGCCGGCGTGATCGTGGTCAGGGTGGGGCTCTACCCCCCCTGCCCGCAGAGGGGCTGACCCCGGGACCCCAAGCCCAGGCCGGAGTTCCCCTGGCGGGGGCTGTGCATGGAAGCCCAGTGGTGAGGGCTCGGAGCTGCCCGGGCCCCACAGAGCCCCTGTGTGGAGGCCCCGGGACTGCCCCCCCTCCCCGCTGCCCTGGGGCCGGGACTGCCCCCCCCCTCAGCAGGCGAACTCCTCGAAGGGGCCGAGCACCGGGTGCCGCGGCAGCATGTTGGGGGCGAAGCCGAGACTGTCCGAGTGGCTCCGCAGGGTGTGGCAGGTGCTCTGGGGAGGAACAGGGCGTGAGACACAGGCTGCCCCCCCCAGTTCCCCCCCACTGTCCCCCCAGCCCTGCTCTGCCCCCCCCCCCATCCCCTGATCCAGGGCCCCGCAGGAACCGGCCCGGTCCCCACCCGCCAGCGCAGCCTCCGGAGCCCACACGGGAGAGCGGGGGTCCCGCTGGGGCTGTTCCGATTTTCCGCCTCCGCTTGGCCCCCCGGCACCCCAAGAGGAGGCCCCTGCGAGCTGTCTGCTGCTGCGCCCCCCCCCCCCTCGGGGGCCCCTCGCTGGGCTCTGCCTGTCAATGGGGGTAGAGGGAGCGGGACTGCAGGGGGGGCGGCCTGGGGGGCAGGGGTTGGGGGTGATGATGGGGTGAGCAGACGGGCCAGCCAGAAAGGAGCCAGAAACCCCCTGGGCTGCCCCAAAGGCCCCCAGCCAGGTGGGAGCCAATTGACCTGCCTGCCCCATGCCCGCCCCGCTCACGGCCTTCCACATGTCTGGGAAGGGGCTGCCTGGGGGGGGGGGAGACGCTCTGTGCCCCCCAGGGGGGCTGGCACCTCCCTCACCCACGGATTGTCAGCCTGAGAGAGCGGCCCCAATCCCCAGCAGCCCCCCCCCCCCCCGGCCGGGTGGTTCTGGGAGAACAGGGGAAGGTCAGGGGCCCCTCCCCTGGCCGGGCGCCCGGGGATGGGGGGATGGGGGAAGTGGGGTGGGGAGGCCAGGCACCTCATTCTGGGGGGATGGGGGGGCCCTCCCCTGGCCAGGCAGTTCTGGGGAGATGGGGGAAGTGGGGGGGGCCTCCCCTGGCAGGGTTCCTGGTTCTGGGGGGAAGCGGGTGCCCCCCCCGGACAGGCAATTCTGGGGGGATGAGGGGAGCGGGGGGCCGACGCCCGGGGCTGGTTACCAGGTTGTCGCTGTTTTTTCTCTGGGGTCTCTTCTTGTTCTTGTAGAAGTTGAGGAGTTTGTCCGGAAAACCTGGGGGGGTGGGATAACTGGGACGTCAGCAACTGGTGGGATGGGGGCTCTTGGGGGGTTCCCATAGTTGGGGGGTCGTAGCCCCCTTGTACTGCCTCTGCTCTCTGTGCCTGCCTGGCAGAGGTCCAGGGGGCCGCACTAGCTTGGGTTCGAAGTCCCTGTTCACCCTGTGGGCGCTGGGCAGCCCCATCCCGTCCATGGGGCACAGCCCAGCCCTGCGGGGGGGGAGGGGGATGCAGGAAGAGCTGTGCCGATGCCGCAGTGAGGGGCAGCGCTGAGCCCAGACCTCCCCCCCCCTCGCCAAGTGGGAATTGTTTGTAGCATTTGAATCATGCCCGTGCGGGGCCTCAGTTTCCCCTGTGTGCTGCACTGTTACCTGGCGGGGGGGCACAGAGGCGGGGCACATGCAGTGGGGTTTGTGGCTGTGGTTGGCATTGAAGCCGAACCGGTCTCAGGAGCGTTGTGGAGGGGGGGGAACCAAGACACACACACACCCCCCCGCGCGGCCGGTGGCCTCACCTCGTACAGGTAGTCGAAGATCTCCAGGATGGTCAGGATGCTGGCCCCGATGAACAGCCCCATGTGCCCCCCGATGTCCCCTGGGGGAGGGGCAGAGCGTGAGCCGGGGGCTGGGCCCAGGCCGCACCCACCGGACACTGCTCCCACAGGTCCACCCCCACGGAGCCGGGAGGGGCCACTGCTCCCCCCCCCCCGCGGGATTGCAGGATCCCTGGGCCCCCCACCCCCTGTGAGTGCTCAACCAGCCCCCCCCAGCACTCACCCAGCCCCCCCCAGCACTCACCCCCCAGCACTCACCCAGTCCCCCTCCGACACTCACCCAGCCCCCCCAGCACTCACCCCCCACCCCGGCCCTCATCCAGCAGCTCCCCCTAGACTCTCACTGTGCCCCCCCCTCACTGTGCCCCCCACCTCCCAAACACTCACCCAGCCCCCCCAACACTCACCCAGCCCCCCCCCCCAGCACTCACCCCCCACCCCGGCTCTCATCCAGCAGCTCCCCTTAGACTCTCACTGCGCCCCCCCCACTGCGCCCCCCACCTCCCAGACACTCACCCAGCCCCCCCAACACTCACCCAGCCCCCCCAGCACTCACCCCCCACCCCGGCCCTCATCCAGCAGCTCCCCTTAGACCCTCACTGCGCCCCCCCCTCACTGCGCCCCCTCCTCCCAGACACTCACCCAGCCCCCCGACACTCACCCAGCCCCCCCAACACTCACCCAGCCCCCCCCAGCACTCACCCCCCACCCCGGCTCTCATCCAGCAGCTCCCCTTAGACTCTCACTGCGCCCCCCCCACTGCGCCCCCCCCACTGCGCCCCCCACCTCCCAGACACTCACCCAGCCCCCCGACACTCACCCAGCCCCCTGACACTCACCCAGCCCCCCCCAGAACTCACCCCCCACCCCGGCCCTCATCCAGCAGCTCCCCGGCCTAGACCCTCACTGCGCCCCCCCCTCACTGCGCCCCCCCCTCCCAGACACTCACCCAGCCCCCCCAACACTCACCCAGCCGCCCCCAGCACTCACCCAGCCCCCCCCAGCACTCACCCCCCCAGAACTCACCCAGCCCCCCCCGACACTCATCCAGCCCCCCTGACACTCATCCAGCCCCCCCAGCACTCACCCCCCCAGAACTCACCCAGTCCCCCTCCGACACTCACCCCCCACCCCGGCCCTCATCCAGCAGCTCCCCCTAGACCCTCACTGCGCCCCCCCCCACTGCGCCCCCCACCTCCCAGACACCCAGCCCCCCCAGCACTCACCCCCCCAGCACTCACCCAGCCCCCCCAGACACTCACCCAGCCCCCCCCCACTCACCCAGCCCCCCCCCCCCCACTCACCCAGCAGTCCTGCCACCTCGTAGGCTTTCTTCTGCTCGATGGTCTCGTAGTTCAAGGCTTCAAAGAAAACGTCCAGAACCAGCACATTGTCCCTGGGGGGCCGGGGGGGGGGGGGACACGGACAGACGGGGTGACTCCAAGTCACCAGGGGCCCCACAGAGACACACAAGGTCTGGGGGGGCATGGGAGTCGAGTTGTGTGTGGGGGGGGTGTACTCACGAGATGCACTGCTCACTCTTCTTGTACTTCTGGGGGGTTGTGGGGGGTGATGTCTGGGGGGGCTGTGGGGTGGGTACTCATGAGATGCACTGCTCACTCTTGTACTTCTGGGGGGTTGTGAGGGGGTCGAGCTGTGGGGGGGATCGGGGGGTTGAGCTTAGGGGGGTCTGGGGGGATCTGGGGGGGTCGAGCTGTCGGGGGGATCAGGGGGGGTCGAGCTTGGGGGGATCTGGGGGGTGTCGAGCTGTGGGGGGGATCGGGGGGTTGAGCTTGGGGGGGTCTGGGGGGTTGTGAGGGGGTTGAACTGTGGCGGGGATCGGGGGGGTCGAGCTGTGGTGGGGAGGTCTGGGGGGCTGTGAGGGGGTCGAGCTGTGGGGGGGTCGGGGGGGTCGAGCTTAGGGGGGTCTGGGGGGATCTGGGGGGGTCGAGCTGTCGGGGGGATCAGGGGGGTCGAGCTGTGGGGGGGATCGGGGGGTTGAGCTTGGGGGGGTCTGGGGGGTTGTGAAGGGGTTGAACTGTGGCGGGGATTGGGGGGGTCGAGCTGCGGCAGGGAGGTCTGGGGGGCCGTGGGGGGGTCGAGCTGTGGGGGGAATTGGGGGGGTCGTGGGGGGGTCGAGCTGTGGGGAGGTCTGGGGGGTTCTGAGGGGGTTAGCTGTGGGGAGGATCGGGGGGGTCGAGGTTGGGGGGGTCTGGGGGGGCCGTGGGGGGGTCGGGGGGCCGTGGGGGGGTCGAGCTGTGGGGGATATCGGGGGGTCGAGGTTGGGGGGGTCTGGGGGGGCCGTGGGGGGTCGAGCTGTGGGGGATATCGGGGGGGTCGAGGTTGGGGGGGTCTGGGGGGCCATGGGGGGTCGTGGGGGGGTCGAGCTGTGGGGAGGCCTGGGGGGTTGTGAGGGGGTTAGCTGTGGGGGGGGATCGGGGGGGTCGAGGTTGGGGGGGGTCTGGGGGGGCCGTGGGGGGTACTCACGAGATGTACTGCTCGCTCTTGTTGTACTTCTTGGCCAGGTAGCGGGCCGAGGCCCTGCTGGGGATCTTGACCATGGAGAGCTCCTTGCCGTAGCGCACCATGTCGCAGGGCGTGCGGCACACGCAGAACTCACTGTCCTTCTTCACCAGGAAGTCTGGAGTGCGAGGCGGGCGTGAGCCAAGCGCAGCCACGGGGATGAGACAGAGAGCCACGGGGACAGGACAGAGAGCCACGGGGACAGGACGGGGAGCCACGGGGACAGGACAGGGAGCCACGGGGACAGGACGGGGAGCCACGGGGACGGGACGGGGAGCCACGGGGACGAGACAGAGAGCCACGGGGACAGGACGGGGAGCCACGGGAACAGGACGGGGAGCCACGGGGACGGGACAGAGAGCCACGGGGACGGGACAGAGAGCCACGGGGACGGGACAGAGAGCCACGGGGACAGGACGGGGAGCCACGGGGACAGGACGGGGAGCCACGGGGACGAGACAGAGAGCCACGGGGACAGGACGGGGAGCCACGGGGACGAGACAGAGAGCCACGGGGACGAGACAGAGAGCCACGGGGACAGGACGGGGAGCCACGGGGACAGGACGGGGAGCCACGGGGACGAGACAGAGAGCCACGGGGACAGGATGGGGATAGAGAGCCACGGGGATGGGACAGAGAGCCACGGGGACGGGACAGAGAGCCATGGGGACAGGACGGAGAGCCACGGGGACGGGACAGAGCCACGGGGACAGGACGTAGAGCCACGGGGACAGGATGGGGATAGAGAGCCACGGGGACGGGACAGAGAGCCACGGGGACAGGACGGCGATAGAGAGCCACGGGGACAGGACGGGGATAGAGAGCCACAGGTAGGGGACGGAGAACCGTGGGGATGGGACGGAGAGCCACAGAGATGGGACGGGACGGAGAGCCACGGAGACGGGACAGGACGGAGAGCCACAGGGATGGGATGGAGAACCATAGGGACAGGACGGAGAACCACGGGGATGGGACGGAGAACCACGGGGATGGGACGGAGAGCCACAGAGATGAGACGGAGAGCCACGGGGATGGGATAGAGAACCACGGGGACAGGACAGCGAACCACGGGGACAGGACAGGGATGGAGAGCCACGGAGACTGGACGGGACAGAGAGCCACGGGTATGGGACAGAGAACCACGGGGATGGGATGCAGAGCCACGGAGACTGGATGGGACAGAGAGCCATGGGGACGGGACGGAGAACCATGGGGATGGGACGGAGAGCCACAGGGACAGGACGGGGATGGAGAGCCATGGGGACGGGATGGAGAGCCACGTGGAGGGGACAGGATGGAGAACCACGGGGACAGGACGGGACGGAGAACCACGGGGACAGGACGGGACGGAGAACCACAGGGATGGGACAGAGAGCCACGGAGACGGAACAGGATGGAGAGCCAAGGGGATGGGACAGGACGGAGAACCACAGGGACGGGATGGAGAGCCACGGAGACGGGACGGGACGGAGAGCCACGGGGACAGGACAGAGAGCCACGGGGATGGGACGGAGAACCACAGGGACGGGACGGGACGGAGAGCCACGGGGACGGGACAGAGAGCCACGGGGATGGGACGGAGAGCCACGGAGACGGGATGGGACGGAGAGCCACGGGGATGGGACGGAGAGCCACAGGGACGGGATGGGACGGAGAGCCACAGGGATGGGATGGAGAGCCACGGGGACGGGACGGAAAGCCACGGGGACGGGACGGGACGGCGAGCCACGGGGATGGGACAGGATGGAGAGCCACGGGGACAGGATGGAGAACCACGGGGCAGGGACAGTGGGACGGAGAGCCATGGCGATGGGGACGGGATGGAGAGCTACGCGGACAAGGACAGGGGATGGGACAGAGGGGTACGGGGACAGAGAACCACGGGGAGAGGGACGGGGACAGGGGATGGGATGGAGAGCTACGGGGACGGGACAGGATGGAGAGCCAAGGGGATGGGACAGGATGGAGAACCACAGGGACGGGACGGAGAGCCACGGAGATGGGACGGGATGGAGAGCCACGGGGACGGGACGGAGAACCACAGGGACGGGATAGAGAGCCACGGGGACAGGACGGGATGGAGAGCCACGGGGACGAGACAGAGAGCCACGCGGAAGGGATGGGACGGAGAGCCACAGGGACGGGATGGGACGGAGAGCCACAGGGATGGGACGGAGAACCACGGGGACAGGACGGAAAGCCACGGGGATGGGACGGGACGGCGAGCCACGGGGATGGGACGGGATGGAGAGCCATGGGGACAGGATGGAGAACCACGGGGCAGGGACAGTGGGACAGAGAGCCATGGCGATGGGGACGGGATGGAGAGCTACGGGGACGTGGATGGGGACAGGCCAAAGAACCACAGGGACAGGGGCGGGACGGAGAGCCACAGGGACGGGGACGGGACAGAGACCCATGGGGACAAAGAACCACGGAGACGTGGATGGGGCCAGAGAATCATGGGGACAGGGACGGGGACTAGGAAGGGGACAGGAGGGAGAGCCACAGGGACAGGGATGGGGGATGGGATGGAGAGCCACGGGGACGGGGATGGGGGATGGGAGGGAGAGCCACGGGGACGGGGATGGGGGATGGGATGGAGAGCCACGGGGACAGGGATGGGGGATGGGATGGAGAGCCACGGGGACGGGGATGGGGGATGGGATGGAGAGCCACAGGGACAGGGACGGGGATGGGATGGAGAGCCACGGGGACGGGGATGGGGGATGGGATGGAGAGCCACGGGGACGGGGATGGGGGATGGGACAGGGGACAGTCTGGACAGCGATGGGGACAAGCCGTGAGCTAGCAGCACCCTGATGGTCCGGAGATCCCCAGAAACTGGGCCCCACACGCAGACCCTCCCTCAACTGCTTGATCAATGGGGCCAAGGGGCCCAATCCCTCCCCCTCCTTGGCTGGGGAGGAGACTCTGGAGGTTCCCTGGGGTCCCCGGGGGGAGGGGACCCATGCAGGGGCAGGCCCGGTGCCGGGGATGTGTCGGGATCCTGGCCGGGTGGGGGGAGGGAGGGCCCCAGCGGCCGTGGGGGGCAGAAGGCGGCAGGGCAGGGGTGAGGTTCTGCCCCAGAGATGGGCCACGGTGGGCACTTACCCAGGGCAGGGTCGGCGCACTCCTTGTACTGCTCTGGCGTGCACACGTTGGCGTTCCCTGGGGAGGTGGCACAGGGTCACTCGGGGGCAGGGGGAGTCTGGGGGGCTGCATCTCATTATAGCCCCATGTCTGAGGCTTGGGGGGGCCTCCTCACCCTGCCCCCCAGGACCAGCCCCTGTCTCCCCAGCAGTCCCCTGCCCTCTCGTCCCCTCCCAGCTCCCCCCAGCATGGGGCCTCTCGGCAGCCCCCGCCCCCAGCCCGGGGTCTCCCCCGGCCCGCCCCTCACCGGGCATGTGCACCATGCGGCAGTTGCAGTTCTCGGCCAGGTAGCGGGTCTCGCAGTCCAGGCGGCAGGCCGTGATGCTGTAGCTGGTGAAGAAGTCGGATTCAATGGGGGTGGATTTGCAGTCCCCCCAGGGGGGCGGGAGGTAGACCAGCTACAACACACACAGGGTTAAGGAAAAGGCTGGGGAGTGGCCAGCAGCCTGCCCCGGGCCAGGACCCCCCCACCTCCACACCTGTGCTGCAATGTGACCCCCCACCCACCCTACCCCCAATGGTGGAAACCCCCATCTGTACCACAGCAGCAGGCCCCCCGAGAATGGCAGCCGGGCATCTCCCAGGCTGGCATGTGGGCACCCACAGCAGGCGTGTCACCACACTCACCTCGGGGCACACCTGGCATGCCAGGCCCCCTGCACACACATCCCGGCAAGCCGGGCATTATGGGGGACACCGAGGGGGAAACCTCCAGAGGAGGGCAGCAGAGCGGGGGCAAGGTGGCCCTGTGAGGGAGCGGGCTGCACGCCCGTGTCCCGAGGCGGCTGAGCGGGGCGCGGCGCAGGGAGCAGGCCGGGTGGCTACTGTCCAGAGACAGGGGAAGCTCCGTCCCTCCAGCAACCGGGTCAGCGAGTCCTCATCCGCATGGACCCCACCTGGGGGGGCAGGTGCCTCGGGCACCAGATGATCAGACTCTGGCCAGCAGGGTCCGGGGGGGGGCCACGCTGCACCCACATGTCCTACACTCCCACCCCATCCCTCGCTCCGAAAGAGCAGATTCCACCAGAGACTGCGGAACGCTGTATAAGAGCTCTGTGGACGTTGGCTGAAAACTGTGATTTGGGGAATGCAAACCATCCAAATAACAGAGAGCGGCTGGTTGGGGGTAACAGCTAAAAACCTTTCACAGCAGCTAGAACTGGAGAGATTCAGCCCTAGCCACGGCTGTCCAAGGAGCAAAGCACTCGGAGCTGGTGAGACACCAAAACCTAGGGCGGGTGAGAACCTTGGAAAGCACAAACCCAGCTTAGAACCTGTAGACACCTGGGTGTTAAAGGTCATTCTCCTCAAACCCCGGAGGCAGGCGAGAGAACGCCCAGGCTAGAGGGACAGAGTCCAGCCTAGGTGCAGACGGGTGGAACGGGTCCGATCCCGAGAGATGAGCCTGTCCAGCCAGAGGCGCGGGGTGTAAAAAAGAATCACAGAATATGGACATTTCCGCTGTTTGCTGCACCAAAGCGGCCAGTGGTTGGACTCATCTTACAGCCAACGCACACGGCTTCTGGGATCTGTCACGGGGGATGACAAAGAGCCTGTCTGGACAGGGAAACTGAGTATTCATGGCAAGACTGTGGACTTTCAAACCGGTTCAGGAGCTGACATCACAGTCCTCTCCCCTTTTGTTACTCGTTCTTTACAAGCAAACCGAGGGACCCTGACGATAAACCCACAGCTGTCCGGGTTCTGGGGTCCCCTCAATTCCTTTGCTTGCATCTTACAAACCATCCCGTCTGTTTGCTGACCGATCCGGTGACAGCAGCCAGCAAACACGTTTCATTCCAACGAGCCTCTTCCGGCTTCTTGGGTGAGGCTGATTTTAAAATTAACCGGCAGCTGTTCCACTCGGGCTGCAGGTGGATCTCTCTGCATGGCACGCTCAATAGCCAGCGTCCCCTAGCTCCAAGGGAAATTGTTTTACTGGCTTTGATCTGAGGGAAGGAGATGAAGCAAATTCACCCTGGCTGGCAGCAGTGACTAGAACGACGGTTCATTGGCTCTATTGAGCCAAGGGAATCTGGAGGGTTCACCCTTGAGATCTTTTCGTAACAAACTCACCAGGATCTAGGGTAACTGGAGCCGGCATCTACTTGTCAGCTGAGCCCTTTTCCCGCTCAAAGCTGTGGACAGCTTCTCATGGCTTCTCGCTCCCTCCAGCTACAAGCAAGGAGGGGAAGATAAGGCAGCCCCCTCGCGCAGACTCACACACTTCTCCAGTAGTTCCCAACCTCCGAAGGGATTTACAATCTCTTCATCCCCCCCCAGAGCTGAAGTCTCCTGCCCCAGCTCTGACTATCCCTGGAGATATGCTGAGCATGGGACAGCTCATGACAGTTTACAGAGACAAAAGCTTTGCACTCAGAGTGCATGTGACCGAAGAACCACAGACCCACCACCTTCTGAACTAGAGCGTGGCCTCCATGATGGGGTAGGAGAGAGAGGTGGAGGAACTCAGTGGAGAATTCGGGGATCCAGCACAGATCCCCTGAAGGGACAATGCTGAACCGAACCAGAGAGTGCACGTACACCGCACTGGACTCCTACCCCCTCACTTCACAAGGTGGAAACGGAGTGAAGGAGAACAGAGCGAAATGGCATAACCCAGAAAAACCTCGGAGCCAACTGCACGGTGCGCCCCCCGGTACCGGTTCTACAGAAACATACGACGCTGGGTGGATCTTAAAACACTCTGCGAAGCAGTCGTGAGAGAAAAAAGCCTCTTCCCAGCCCCGGGTGGCTTCCTCCGCAGTGGATACCTCGATCAGACTAATTCCTTTACCCAAAGAAAGTGCTAAAGTGACGCCCCGGATCACACCCTTTGGGAGACTTTGCTTTTGAAGATCTCTGAAGGATTAGTCCTGCTTTGAGCAGGGGGTTGGACTAGATACCTCCTCGGGTCCCTTCCAACCCTGAGATTCTAGGATTGGATGATCTCCTTTTGGGATTGCCAGTGCATCTGAAACTTTCCAAAGCAAGCTGGTAGGACTGTTAGCGGACACAGATGGAGTTGTCGCTGTCATGGACGAGATTCTGAAATATGGCTCTTCGATGACAGAAAACAAGACAACCCTCAGTGCAGTGATAAACTCAGGCAGTCTGGACTGATGCTAAATGAGGAAAACCGCATTTTCCACCTACGCCAAATGGAGTTTTGGGGACAGCCAATGAACAGATGGAATCAGCCCCAGCCCTGGGAAAGTCAAAGCAATTCAGGGCTTGAATGCACCAGCTAAGATCCCCGAACTGAGACGTGTCCTAGAAATGGTCGAGACTCACACAACCTTTCTCCGGTGACAAACCCTGGACTGGACTCTTCAAATCCCTAAACATCTTGGCTCTGGGGCCAACTCAAGACATTGCCTGCAAACGATCCCACCGCTCCCGTGCTCGGGTCCGAGGATGTGACCGGACCCCGCCCGGCGGGGGCTCAGTGCAGACCCAGGCACCTCCGGCCCAGGGCTGCACTGTGGCAAGAACAGGGCTCTGAGCGGAAGCCGGTTGTGTTTTGCTCTCACACTCTCAGAAGCAGCGTTAACAGGAGCGCCTGGCACGTGCACGGATCTCCGTGCGAACGACTCCTGCGCACCGATAACCCACCCTCAACTGCTTGTAACCCCCTCAGTGGACGAGACCCGGGGTGAGCACCACTGAGGTGCCAGTGGCCATTGCTAAGGTTAACGCGATTTAACTCAGTATGTTCTGGGAGTAGCAGAAAATCTGTCACCGAGCGCCTGGAGCTCAGCCCTGCTCGTGGCGAGGTGGGATTGGACACAAAGGCGCGTGTGTCAGAGAAGAGACCACTCCCAGGGCCGGCCTGACCCATACGCACCAGAAGAGCTAGCGACGGCTCTGCCTACTCCCGCCACAAACAGCTGCCAGGAAGTTCTACGTTCCACGGGGCACCCGGCCCACGGATGCAGAGGACACTCCGGAAGTGAAGAGACCAACTCTGTGCTGCATGGACAAGTCAGATGGACTCATGGCCAAAGGCAACTGCATCATAATTCCAAACACAATGAGGGAGAAATCCTGACCCTCCTCCAGGAAGGACGAAGGAAATGTGTGAACGAGTCGGTCAGCGTGGTGGCTGGGCACTAGCAAGGACAAGGAATAAAGTATCTGTATGTGAGCGTCACAGAATGAACAGACTAACACCAACACAACACCACACACACAACACAACACCACACACAACACCCCGTCCAGACAGGCCTTGAGGAGCCGCGCTGCAGATTTATGGGACTCCAGAGGGCATCGTTACCCGGCCACTGTGACTCTTTTCCGGGTATACAGAAGTCATGTACCGGAAAGACATGACGTGGCAGCGTCATCGGGAACTGAAGTGCACGTTTGCTGACTGTGGTATTCCAGAGCAACTGCTGATGGACAACGGACCGCAGCTCAGTGCAGCAGAATTTAACTCACTCTGAACAAAATATGATTTTGATCATATTCCTAGCAGCCCACACTCCTCAGGAGTGACTGAGGCTGAGAGAGCTGTACAGCCAGCCAAAATAGTCCTGCAGCGGGAAGATCCATTCCTGCTGTGACGTTATTGACATGAACTGTGACCGTATAGATCATGGTTGCACCAGGTCTTGTACAGACGACAAGTGGGGTGTCTATGGAAAGGTTGTAGTTTGCTGGGGGTGATCTTGCCGTCTGTAGGTGTGTAGCATTTTTATAGTGAAGTGATGAATATTGGCTAGGTCCTTGTATTCAATGTGCTTGATTCTAAGTGGCCTGAGGGAAGCATTTGGTCAGCTTCCTGGGAAAGGAATTTGCAGATTAAGTGCCCAATGAAGAAACACTGAACTGACAATGGACCTCGGGAGACTCCAATCCACAGCTGAGAAGTCTCCCTGGGATGTTCAGGGTGGCATGTGAGCAAAGGCTGCTGCCTGCAAACTGAGTCACGCGTAGACATGAGACTTGCCCAGGTGACTCCAAACTCCATCTTCTTGGTGTGATTTTGCATAGAAGAACAACGCGGTTTTCACACACAAGAATATAAAAGGCCCCGGAAACCCCTATATCTTGTCCTCAATCCGGCTTCATACCTCTGGAGGAACCTTGCTACAAACTGAAGCTCTGAACAAAGGACTGAAGGACCCATCCCAGCTGGGGATGTTTGTTCTCCAGAGACTGGATTTGAACCTGCAGTTTATTCCATCCCTGCTGCAAGCCTGACCCAAGGACTTTGCCATCACTGCATGTAATTATTTCATTTAACCATTCCTAACCCTCACCTCGACCTTTCTCCTTGTATAATAAACCTTTAGATTTTAGATTCTAAAGGATTGGCAACAGCGTGATTTGTGGGAAGATCCAATCTGTATATTGACCTGGGTCTGGGGCCTGATTCTTTGGAATTGGGGAGAACCGTTTTCTTTATTTGGGGGATTGGTTTTCATAACCATTGGTCCCCGGGACAGGTGACTGGTGGTGGTGATACTGGGAAGCTGGAGTGTCTAAGGGAATTGCTTGTGTGACTTGTGGTTAGCCAGTGGGGCGAAACCAAAGTCTTTTCTGTCTGGCTGGTTTGGTTCACATTAGAGGTGGAGAACCCCCCAGCTCTGGGCTGTAACTCCCTGTGCTAAGCAGTTTGTCCTGACTTGATTCTCTCAGTTGTGTCCGCCAGAGGCAGCATCATTACACATGCTCTTCTGAGCTACAGACCAACCCCAATGGCAGCTACTGGATCTAGTCCAGCCCAGATCCCGATGGGACGACACTTCAGAACGGCCGCTCCAGCTCTAGACAGAAACCTCTCTCCAGCGTGGGCAGCCAAACTGGATAAAAAGGCAAAAAGATCTTCTGAACACTACAACAGACTCCGAGAACTGACGGCTCCAGAACATGGTGACCACGTTCACGTCAAATTGGATGGAGAAAAAGGATGGACAACATCAGCTGTCATACAGAAAAACAAATCAGCGTCTGGATCATCTGTGATCAACTCTCAGAGTGGAGAGTTCAGCAGAAAACGTCGACACCTCCAGATTGTCCTTCCAAGAGAATAATCAACAGAGCCAACTCTACAGAGGGTGACTGCAGAACAAGGCTCCAACTCAAGGATTCCTACCCAGCCACAGTCTGTCACTGCAACTAACAGAGAGTCCGATGACCAGGTCAGACGGTGTCATTAGAAAACCAGAACAATTCAGAGCCAACTGCACTGCAGCACTGAGAGCCGTCAGGAGAGAGAGTCTGGCCACCAGCCCCATCTTTAACCCACCCCAACCAGGCACAATCCCAACTCACCAACCAACCCCAGCTACTAACGCCACCGCCATGACCAACCGATCAACGAATCCAAGTAACTCCAGCTAGTCACCAACCCCTTATCCCCAAACAACCCCAACTAACCAACCCCAGCTACTAACGGCACCGCCATGACCAACCGATCAACGAATCCAAGTAACTCCAGCTAGTCACCAACCCCTTATCCCCAAACAACCCCAACTAACCAACCCCAGCTACTAACGCCACCGCCATGACCAACCGATCAACGAATCCAAGTAACCCCAGCTAGTCACCAACCCGTTATCCCCAAACAACCCCAACTAACCAACCCCAGCTACTAACGGCACCGCCATGACCAACCAATCAACGAATCCAAGTAACCCCAGCTAGTCACCAACCCGTTATCCCCAAACAACCCCAACTAACCAACCCCAGCTACTCACCCAACCCAACCACCACACCCAACCAACCCCAACTAACCAACCCCAGCTACTAACGGCACCGCCATGACCAACCGATCAACGAATCCAAGTAATCCCAGCTAGTCACCAACCCGTTATCCCCAAACAACCCCAACTAACCAACCCCAGCTACTAACGCCACCGCCATGACCAACCGATCAACGAATCCAAGTAACCCCAGCTAGTCACCAACCCGTTATCCCCAAACAACCCCAACTAACCAACCCCAGCTACTAACGCCACCGCCATGACCAACCGATCAACGAATCCAAGTAACCCCAGCTAGTCACCAACCCGTTATCCCCAAACAACCCCAACTAACCAACCCCAGCTACTAACGGCACCGCCATGACCAACCAATCAACGAATCCAAGTAACCCCAGCTAGTCACCAACCCGTTATCCCCAAACAACCCCAACTAACCAACCCCAGCTACTCACCCAACCCAACCACCACACCCAACCAACCCCAACTAACCAACCCCAGCTACTAACGCCACCGCCATGACCAACCGATCAACGAATCCAAGTAACCCCAGCTAGTCACCAACCCCTTATCCCCAAACAACCCCAACTAACCAACCCCAGCTACTAACGGCACCGCCATGACCAACCAATCAACGAATCCAAGTAACTCCAGCTAGTCACCAACCCGTTATCCCCAAACAACCCCAACTAACCAACCCCAGCTACTAACGGCACCGCCATGACCAACCGATCAACGAATCCAAGTAACCCCAGCTAGTCACCAACCCGTTATCCCCAAACAACCCCAACTAACCAACCCCAGCTACTCACCCAACCCAACCACCACACCCAACCAACCCCAACTAACCAACCCCAGCTACTAACGCCACCGCCATGACCAACCAATCAACGAATCCAAGTAACCCCAGCTAGTCACCAACCCCTTATCCCCAAACAACCCCAACTAACCCTAACTAACCAACCCCAGCTACTAATGCCACCGCCATGACCAACCAATCAACGAATCCAAGTAACCCCAGCTAGTCACCAACCCGTTATCCCCAAACAACCCCAACTAACCAACCCCAGCTACTCACCCAACCCAACCACCACACCCAACCAACCCCAACTAACCAACCCCAGCTACTAACGCCACCACCATGACCAACCAATCAACGAATCCAAGTAACCCCAGTTAGTCACCAACCCCTTATCCCCAAACAACCCCAACTAACCCTAACTAACCAACCCCAGCTACTAATGCCACCGCCATGACCAACCAATCAACGAATCCAAGTAACCCCAGCTAGTCACCAACCCGTTATCCCCAAACAACCCCAACTAACCAACCCCAGCTACTCACCCAACCCAACCACCACACCCAACCAACCCCAACTAACCAACCCCAGCTACTAACGCCACCCCAACCACCACACCCAATCAACCCCACCTAACCCTAACCAACCAATATCAGCTATTAACACAATCCAACTACCACCCCCAACCAACTAACTCTAACCAACCCCAGCTACTAACCCACCTCGCCATTACAACCCACCTCAACCAACTAACCTTAACCTACCAAAACCAAGCAACTTCAGCTATGGACAGACAGATGGAAGGACAGATATCCTCTGCTGCTAACCCAACACATCCTCCAAATCCTAACCCACCATCCCAACCAACTGAACCCCAACTATCCACTCCAACTAATCCAAACCAACCCACCATCCCCAACCCACCACAACCACCTAGCCATCCCCAATCAACCAACCCCAACTAATTGTAACCAACCAACTATCAAGATTTCCTATTTGCGGGTGCATGAAGACAAGGTGGTAGGGACCCAGTGGAAGGTGAGTCCCACCTCACTGTCACAGGTACCAGCGGGGAGAGGTCAGGGTCACTTTGCCTCTATGTGCCCCCAGGTGGGTGCCACCAGGACACGCGGGCACAAGCTGCCCCCGCTAGAGACCCGTGGCCAAAGACTCCGATCACGTGGGCCTGGGGAGCCTCCCTTGAGAGAGGGATCCACACGGCCAGGGCCTGGGGGAAGAAACGGCTCCTGGCGTCCTCCCTTGCAGAGAAGGGGCAGCCCCATGCCAGCCTCCCTCCCCAGGGGTCCCTGAGGAGCAGACCCCCCGTTCTTCATCACCAGGGCTCCCTCCTTCCCCAGCACTGGGGTGATAGGCAGGAGCCCTGCTGGCCCATGGGCCCTGGGGACGGACGGCCAGAGGGAAGGCCGGATACCCGCTGCTGCTGGCAGGAGACGAAGGTCTGGAAGCCGGGCGCCACGCCGAAACCCAGCTGGTCAATGAAGGGCGGCTCCTCTTGGCTGTGGATCTGCACCTTGACCCCGGCTTCGTAGGAGACCTCATCTGCAAACACAGCAGAGCACGGGGTGTTACTGGGGGCCTGGGGGATACCCAGGGGGCTCCTGTCCTGCCTAGACCTGACTCCTGCCCTATGGCGTTTCAGCTTCGGGGAGGGAGGTGCAGAAAGGCCTGGCTATGCCGGGGGTTGCCGTTCCAGGGAGGGGGCAGGCAGGGCTGTCTGTGCCGGGTGTTGCTGTTTCAGGCAGGGGGGTGTTGCTGTCTTGGTGGGAGGTGTTGGCGTTCCTGTCTGTGCTGGGTGTTGCTGTCCGGCGGGGGATGGGGTGGGTGTTGCTGTCGGGGGGGGGGGGGTGGCGAGTGTTGCTGTCTGGGGTGGGGTGTTGTTGTCCATGCCGGGTGTTGCTGTCTGGGGGGGGGTGTTGCTGTCTCGGGGGGGGGGGGGGGTTGCTGTCCATGCCGGGTGTTGCTGTCCAGCGGGGGGGGTGGTGTTGCTGTCTGGGGTGGGGTGTTGTTGTCCATGCCGGGTGTTGCTGTCTCGGGGGGGGGGGGGGGGAGTGTTGCTGTCCAGGGTGGGGTGTTGCTGTCCGAGCCAGGTGTTGCTGTCTCGGGGGGGGGGGGGGGTTGCTGTCCGAGCCGGGTGTTGCTGTCCCAGGTGTGGGAGGAGCCCTGCACCCAGCCTCACCGCTCTCCCCCCAGACGGGCAGGTACTCGTCTTGCTGGATGTTCAGCATCAGCTCCAGCCCGTTGCCGGAGCCGCCCTTGACGGTGGTGAGGAGCTCGTGGCCCGGCGCCCCCGCGTTGAAGGTGTAGCACTTCCCCAGGCGGGTGAAGATCTGCGGGGGAGACAGAGCCAGGCACGAGGGGTCAGCCCCAGTCCAGCCCCGGGAGACATGGCACCCAGACCGTGCCGAACTGGGGGGTGCCAGGTGCAGAGCGGGGCTGTGTTGGGGGGGGGGGGCTGTGCCGTGTGCAGAGCGGGGCTGTGTGGTTGTGCCGGGTGCAGAAGGTGTGAGGATACTTAATATGGAAATAGATTCAATCTGCGTAACGCCCCAGCCACTCCCAGTCTCTGTTTAATCCTGAACTGATTGTGTCCAATTTGCAAATCAATTCCCATTCAGCCGCGTCTCGTTGGAGTCTGGTTTTGAAGTTTTCCTGATTTAAGATTGTCACCGTCAGGTCTGGTCTAGAGTGACCAGGGAGATTGAAGTGGTTTTGAATGTTCTGATTCCTGATGTCGGATCTGTGTCCAGTACACAAATTGAATGTTAAGTATCTTCACACCTTCTTGTCAACTGTCTGAGCTGGACCATCTGGATTATCACTACAAAAGGTTTTTTCTCCTGCTGATAATAGCCAATCTAAATTCAATAGCCTCTTAGAATTGGTCTGACAACTTCCACCTTTCCATGTTCTCTCGGGGTGTGTAAATCTCTTACCTACTGAAGGTTGCGTTCTGTGCATCCGATGAAGGGGGCTGTTGCCCACGAAATCTTATGCTGAAATTAACGGGTTAGTCTCTAAGGTGCCACAAGTCTTCCTCGCTCTCTTAACGAAGAGAGACTAACACAGCTGCCACTCTGAAGCCCAGGCCCCGCGGCTCCCTGTCAGTGACCCCTGGAGACCTCTGGGGTCCTCCCCTCCCCCCCAGCACTGTGTAGAACGGGCTGCCTGGCCAGGGACAGGCCTCCACTTCCCCAGGAAGCCCTGCCTTGGCCAGGGCCGGTGCAGGCCAGCGGGGCGAGGGAGCTGGCCCAGTACCGCACCGGCCCCAGGACTGGCTGTGGGGCAGCTCGGGGGGTTAACAGGAATACCCAGGCTGGGTAAGGAGCCTGGTGCATCCTGGGGGAGGGGAGGGTCGGGCTGGGCCGTGGGTGGAGACTTTAACCCCGGTGCCCTGGGTAGGGTGTGATGGGCACAGCTGGCTCACGGGGGCACCGCAGCACCCAGCCCACACAAGGAACGCTGTCCTGGCAACTAGGCTCACAGGTAAGGGAGGGGAGGCATCACCATGGCAACGGCTGCACTGAACGAGGGGAGCCATCGCCATGGTAACAAGGATCCATCTAAGGAAGGGGAAGAGGGGGCCATGGTGACACGCGGGCGGGGAGCCGCCTCCACGACCGCCTGTGTCCGGTCTCGGTTGAACCGGGGCTCCGGGGATGGGGGACGCGCCTGCTACTGTGGGGCTGACCCCACGGACCCTGTGCTGGGGAGGGGACCCCAGCTGCAGCGAGAGCTGAGCACAGGGTGGGGACTCCAGGAGGTGCTGTGAGCTCGGGGCTGCCCCTTCCGGCCAGAGCCATATGGGGCAGGGAAGGGACGTGGGTCTCCCCCTTTGCCCTCTCCATGGGCCTGTCCCCTCTCCAGCCTCCCAGGCCCCTCTCGTCCCTGGATCTGTCTGCTCCCCCCTCCCCAAAGCTGCCAGCGGGGCCAGGCCCAGGAGCTCCAAGAGACCCTGCCCAGAGGGAGACCCCCAGACCTCTAGCAGAGGCCGGCCCAGGACTGGCGCAGGCAGCCCGGCCGAACGCCCTCGCGGGCCTCTGGACAGTCGCGTTATCCCCAGCAATGTGCCCGAGCGGGACCCTGTGGCAGGGAGTTCCACCGGCTCGGCGTGGGTGGGGATAGATGGATCCCTCCCCTCCACCTGGAGCGTGCGGCCTGCCTGCCCCGTGCGGGAGATGGAGGGTCTGCGCCCCACTGCCCTGCGTCGCCGGCCCCGTGCGAAGGTCCCAGCCTGTTGCCCTGCTAGGGCAGGCGTCACCCTGGACCTCCAACGCCCTCGGCGCCTGGCTCCATCCCCGGCTCTGCTCGCCCTCAACCGCTCAGTCCTGAGTCTCCTGGGGTCCCTCACTGGCGGCAGCCCCCCGGCCGCCCCCCACAGCGCCCCCTGCTGGGACTGGAGTAGTCGGGAGCTCTCCCCACACCCAGCTCCCGCCCTGCCCCAGAGAGGAATCCCCCCCACCTGCCTTCTGCAAACACTGTCCGCCCCAGCCGGTTCTTGACGGGCCAGCCCCCCAGCAAACAAGAGGCCAAGGCCGTGTACCCGCCAGCCCGCCCGGCACAGCGTCCGGCCTGGGGCACCCGCAGGGTCAGCCCAGGCCCAGGGGTGCGGCGCTGAGGGGCGGGGGCGGGGGGGCGTTACCTGCCATGCAGAGCAGCCTGGTCGGAGAGACACAATGCACAGACGTGTCATGCACACACGGCCTCCGTTTTACACAAGTGTGCTCACACGGCCCGTCTCACTAGTCTGCGAGCAGGGTCCCGGGGGTGCGAAGGACACACTGAGCTCTCCCCCTCCCCCATGGGGCTACCTGCAGGAACGGACCCCGACTAGCCAGGGCCGCCTGCCCTGGAGCAGCAGAGTCTCTGACCGTGCCGGGTGCGCTCTGCCCCCGCACCTAGCGCGGCGCGGGCCGGGGGAGGACGCGGTGGCACGGGCTGGCCAGGGCGGCGAGCGGCGTGTGGCTGAGCAGACTGGGGGGGGGGGCAGCAAGTGGTCCCCGGGGGTCAGGTCCGTGTCCCTGAAAACCCCAGAAATGGTTTCAGCTGATCCCCCTGAGCCAGGCCGGCTCGTGAGCGCCCCCGAGGGTGTGGGGGAGATAAACGGGGTCAGAGCGTCCTGCGTCTCGGCCAGACGGCTGGACAGCCAGGCCCAGGGGCCGGCGGGGTGGGGGGCTCTTAGCCAGGCCCAGGGGCCAGCTGAGCGAAGCGGGTGGGGTGGGGGGCTCTTAGCCAGGCCCAGGGGCCGGCGGGGTGGGTGGGGGGCTCTTAGCCAGGCCCAGGGGCCAGCTGAGCGAAGCGGGTGGGGTGGGGGGCTCTTACCCAGGCCCAGGGGCCAGGCCATGGCTTGCAGCGCTCGGGCCCATCCCGCGAGGAGGCTGCAGTGACCCTGGCGTCCGGGGCGTCCCCTGTGGGACCAGCCCGCGGCCCAGCACTGCGCTCCCGGGAATGTCGTCGCTCAGCTCGGGGCCCAGAGACGGCAGGGGGCCCGCGGCCCAGCACTGCGCTCCCGGGAATGTCGTCGCTCAGCTCGGGGCCCAGAGACGGCAGGGGGCCCGCGGGGCCAGCACTGCGCTCCCGGGAATGTCGTCGCTCAGCTCGGGGGCCCAGAGACGGCAGGGGGCCCGCGGGGCCAGCACTGCGCTCCCGGGAATGTCGTCGCTCAGCTCGGGGCCCCGAGACGGCAGGGGGCCCGCGGCCCAGCACTGCGCTCCCGGGAATGTCGTCGCTCAGCTCAGGGCCCAGAGACGGCAGGGGGCCCGCGGCCCAGCAGCTGCAGGGAACCAGAGGCCCAGGGGAGCCTGGCACATCCGCACCCTGTGGGGCAGGAATTAGCTCCAGAGTCGGGGAACGAGCTGGGGGGGCAGCAGCCCGGGGGGAGGGCAGGAACCCCAAGCCCAGTACGAGGCACGGGGGGGAGGGGTGACTCGTCACCTCATTCCCGTGCTGACGCCCTGGAGCGCGAGTCTAAGGAGCCCAACACAGCAGAGAGCACAGCATGACCCCCCCCCAACCCAAGTGATTGAGAGACCCAGACCGGACCCCCCCCACCCCAACCCAAGTGATTGAGAGACCCAGACCGGGAACCCCCCACACCCCAAGTGATTGAGAGACCCAGACCGGGACCCCACCCCAACCCAAGTGATTGAGAGACCCAGACCGGGACCCCACCCCAACCCAAGTGATTGAGAGACCCAAACTGGAACCCTGCCCCCCCCAAGTGACAGAGACCCAGACTTGGACCCTGCCTCCCCCCACCCCAACCCAAGTGACTGAGAGACCCAGACCGGGACCCTGTCCCCCCCCACAAGTGACTGAGAGACCCAGACTGGGATCCTGCCCCCCCCAACCCAAGTGACTGAGAGACCCAGACCGGGACCCTGCCCCCTGGGCCCGGAGTGAACCCCGCCCCCAGCCCCGGGCCCCAGGCCGGCGGGGCGGTGCCGGTCGGGGGGGCGCTCACCGCGGTGAAGTTCTGGGCGGTGCAGCCCACGCCGCGGAAGCTGCACTCCAGCAGCATGTCGGCCATGTCGTGGCCCGTGCGGTTGTAGAAGTCGGCCATGTCGAAGGGCTGGGCTTTGAAGTGGCGGAAGTTGGCCTTGTCCCGCAGGGCGGCCAGCAGCGGGGGCTCGGCCAGGTGGGGGCTGCGGATCTCGTAGCGGTCGCTCAGCAGGGCCAGCAGCTGCCCCACGTGGTAGAGGTCGTTGCGGGTGATGCGGGAGAAGCGGAACTCGTTCAGGTTGCAGAGGGTGATGGCGGGGAAGGTCAGGTTGGGCGCGGCCACCTCGTCCAGCTTGGTGACGTGGGGGTAGGCGAAGAAGTAGGTGACGCGGTCCAGGCAGACCAGCAGCAGCAGCCCCAGGGCACCCAGGAAGCAGAGGGCCCAGAGCAGGCGGTGCAGGGAGAGCGCGCCGGGCCGGAAGACGTGGCTGATGCCGTGCAGGGAGGAGTTGTTGGCGAAGACCTGGAGGCTGGAGAGCCGCTGGGCCCCCGCCGAGCAGCCCCTCATGGTGGCTCCGGGCCTGGCCCCGGCCCTGCCTCACGCCCCGGCTGCCCTCCCTCGCCCGGGCTGCCCGCCCATGCTCCGCTGTCCGGCAGCCGCGTCCCGGCCCCCCGGCCCCCCAGAGCGGGACCCGGCTCCCACCACTCGCAGGCCCTGGCAACCGCCGCCCCGGATCTCCACGGCGATGGAATGTGCCGGGACCCCGTCTCCGGGCTGCGCCCCCCCCCCTCGCCGGCCACCCGCGCGGCAGCTGCTCAGAGGCCCATTGTGTGCCCGGCTCCGGCTGCCTGCGCGATGAGCCGGCGGCTGCTCCCCCCCCCCCGAACACGCTCAGGCCCCTCCCTCACCCCCAGCCCCCACCACGTGCCCAGCTAAACCCCACACGGCACCCACCGGGGGTGGGCGAGATCCGCAGCAGAGGGAGAGCGGCCCAGTGGGTTAGAATGGGGGAGGGGCTGGGAGCCAGAACTCCTGGGTTCTCTCCTGACTCTGGGGGGCAGTGGGGTTGGGCAGGGGCTGGGAGTCAGGACTCCTGGGTTCTCTCCTGGTTCTAGGGGGCTAGTGGGTTAGAGCAGGGGGGCTGGGAGCCAGGACTCCTGGGTTCTCTCCTGGCTCTAAGGGGCAGTGAGGCTGGTGGGTTAGAGCAGGGGGGCTGGGAGCCAGGACTCCTGGGTTCTCTCCTGGCTCTAAGGGGCAGTGAGGCTGGTGGGTTAGAGCGGGGGAGGGGGGGGCGGGCTAGGAGGCCGGACTCCTGGGTTCCATCTCTGGCCTTGCTGCTCACTCTGCGTGACCAGGGGCAGACCCACAGTCTATTGCAGGCTCCCTACACGAATGCTGCCTGAGCTCACGGAGAATGGGGGGATGGGGGCGTATCCCAAGGGGGGGGGTCTCTACTGCACCCACAGGGATCCCCTCCCTGCCCCCCGCCAGGTGCCCAGGGCCATCCCCAGCAGGCTGCCACGGAAGGCAGGCAGCCTTGCCAGGAACACGGCCTCCGGCCAGCACCCCGAGCCGGGAGCTGCCCGCAGGCTCAGGAAGGCGAAGGACACTTGTGGGGAGGGGCTGTGGGGCTGGGGCTGACGTGGTTTTGTCCTGGCAGTGGCACCCCCAAGCCACGTCCTCCTGACCTGTGCCCAGCAGACCCGCCAGTCAGTCCCCACCCCCAGGGCAGCTGGTGCCAGGCCTGGGGCCGACTGCTTCCTCCACCCCCACCCCCCATTCACTCAGCGGAGAGACCCACGGCACCCAGCCCCTCCCTGTCTGGGGCAGCCCGGCCCTCGGGGACCCGCGGCAGGAGGGCACTGCCCTGGGGAAGCTTGCAGTGCTGGGCTCCCTGCCCGCCGGGGACGGCCTGGCCCGGGGCCAGCAGTAGCTGGGTGGCGAGGCGAGGGCAGGGCCCTCCATGGGGTGGGGGGTGGGGGGGCTGAGCGCAGCTGTGGGGGAGGGGCCCGGGCCCACAGAGAGGGACCAGGAAAGACAATGACCATGGGGCCGTAACATGCACTATGGGCCCTTCAAGCAGAGGCAGCACCTGCCCTGCCCCCACCTCCCAGGCAGGGAGGGGCTGACCCCCATGCTCAGCTCCAGTGCCCTCAAACCAGGGGTTGGGGAGGGAGCCCCTCTCTGGAGGGTCTAGGGACCCCCCTTGTCCCCCCGTACAGCACTGCATGGAAGGGAGGGGCTCTGCGAGATGGGCAGACAAGCTGGCCTGTCCCATCCCTGTCCCCCCCCCCCCCCCAGCTCTGCACTTTGGAGGCTGGGGGGCTGGTCTGGGGGGCAGTGGGAAGGGCTGACTGCAGAGGCCATATTGCCCCAGACCAGCCCCTCCCCCACAGGGCTCTGGCTTAGGCTGTCCCACCGTGGGGCAGAGCCCTGAACACGGCTGTGGGGCAGGGCCTGGCCCAGGGCAGGGGCTCAGGGCGGCCTGCCCCAGTGACGTTGGTTCCCTGTTCTCTGCCCCGGGGTCCCAGCGCCCCTGCGGGTAAGTCCAGGGCGGGGGCCCACAGCCGGCCAGCGGGATGGGCAGCCGACCACTGCCCCCCCCCCCCCCGACAGTGGAGAGTACAGCGTCCCCTGCTGCCGGGGGGGGGAGGGGGGGGGAGACACAAGCCATCCCCCCCCCCCCCCCCGACAGTGTCCAGCTCTGACAGTTTCTGCTGATTGTCACCCAGGGAATGGCAGCTGCTGCCTAAGGAGACCCCCCTCCCCAGCTCCCTGGCTGGGGGGTGGCCGGCAGCAAGGCCGGGGGGAGCCGGGCAGGCCGCTCACCTGCCCCAGGCCTGGGAGCAAGGGGTGCCAGAGCCAATTTTGAGCCAGGTACCTCTGGGTGCCAAGGGGGAGGGGCCCAGGGTTACGGGGATCCCGTCTCTGGGGTGTACGTCCTAGTGCACCAGAGACTGGCACGGGGGGGCTCCAGTGACAGCCCGTCTCACGTGTCTCCCGCCGCCCTGTGAAGCGCACGGACAGACCCCACGGGAGGGTCACACGCCCAGCAGCCAAGCTCACCAGGCCTGGCGCTAGGGGTGAAAAGCATCTCCTGGGGGACCCGCGCTGCCCCTAGAAACGGAGGCGTCTGGCTGGGGGTGGGGCTCCTCCCAGGCTGAACCGAGCGCTGGCGCAGGAGCGTGACACGGTCGCGGTACCGGGCAGACGTACGCAGCTGGGAGCTGCAACTTCCTAATCCACCCAACCAAACCCCCCTGCCCTGCCCGCACCATCCCGTCCCTTTCACCGGGCTCTGGGGTGGGGTGCGGGGTGCCGGCTCCAGCTGGGGGTGTGGCCAGGATGAGGGGTTCAGGGGTGGGGTGCGGGGTCTGGGAGGAGGTTCGGGGGGGTGGACTCTGGGAGGGAGTCAGGGTGCAGTAGGGGAGTTGGGGTGCAGGCTCCAGCTGGGGTGTGTGGCCAGGATGAGGGGTTCAGGGGTGGGGTGCAGGGTCTGGGAGGAGGTTCAGGGGGGTGGACTCTGGGAGGGAGTCGGGGTGCGGGAAGGGGTTGGGGTGCAGTAGGGGAGTTGGGGTGCAGGCTCCAGCTGGGGGTGTAGCCAGGGTGAGGGGTTCAGGGGTGGGGTGCAGGGCCCGGGAGGAGGTTTGTGGGGGTGGACCCTGGGAGGGAGTCAGGGTGCGGGAAGGGGTTGGGGTGCAGTAGGGGAGTTGGGGTGCAGGCTCCAGCTGGGGGTGTGGGGTCTGGGAGGAGGTTTGTGGGGGTGGACCCTGGGAGGGAGTCAGGGTGCGGGAAGGGGTTGGGGTGCAGTAGGGGAGTTGGGGTGCAGGCTCCAGCTGGGGGTGTACCCAGGTGAGGGGTTCAGGGGTGGGGTGCAGGGCCCGGGAGGAGGTTTGTGGGGGTGGACCCTGGGAGGGAGTCAGGGTGCGGGAAGGGGTTGGGGTGCAGTAGGGGAGTTGGGGTGCAGGCTCCACTTACCTCAGGCGGCTCCCAGTCAGCAGCGCAGCGGGACCCAGGCCGGCCTGCCCTGGCCCCTAGACGCTCTGTGCTCTGCCCACCCCCGCAGCTCCCTTCGCTTGCCGGCCAATGGGAGCCATGCACAGAGCTTCCCTGATTGCCCCACCTGTGGGGTGCAGGGACTTGCTGGCGGTTTGCAGGGGGCAGCGCGGTGCCCGGCCAGGCAGGGACTAGCCAGCCTCAGCCCTGCTGTGCCACCGGCTGGACTTGAAATGGTCCCGTCCGCGGCGCTGAGCGGAGCCCCCAGGGTCTTTTCGACTGGGCGTCTGGGTGACAAAGGGGACGCCTGGCAAGCCCAGGGCCAGGCCATCTCTAGGTACATCTGGGCACAGGGAGGACAGCGGGCAAGGCCCAGACAGCACGTTTCCCTCAGGAAAGGGGCGCCCTGCAGGCCTGGCTGGAACGGGCCGGGAGAACTTGGGGTGAAAGAAGCGTCGTGAGACACGAGGTGGGCGTCCGTTCAGCTCCGTCTCTAAGAATCAAGGGATCATTTCTTTTTCTAGGTAACCGTTTGTTTCCAATGTTCGTGCTCCGTCCCCTGCACCTGGCCTCCACTGTCCATACATCTCAGTGCTGTGTGCATTGGGCCGGCCGCCGCCTCCCGCTGATCCGCTCTGTGCCACAGGGACCCGGAGCGACTGGTGCTCCGCAGAGACACCCCAAGGGCCTGGAGGCTGGTTGTGCCTATCGCTGCCCATACAGGACGCCCTAAGGGGGCAGGCCTGGCCGTGCTAAAGACTGGTGGGTCCAGGGAGCCAAGCTCCAGCAGGCCCAGGCCTGACCCCTTCAGCCCAAGGGCAGGTGGGGGGAGCAGGGCCTCCCAAGACTGGGTACCCAGGGAGCCCAATGCTGACCAGCGGGGTGCAGGCTGCCCCATCGTCCGCAACGGGAACCCTTGGGGGGAGGGGGAGTAACCAAGCAGGGCTGCAGTAGAGCTGCCCCCACTCTGATTCCTAGGGAAGTTGGGACTCAACATGTCACCACCCACCGGGCTGGGGACAGGGCTCCCCTAGTCTCAGGCCCGGGGGGGGGAGGGGGGGTCACATTACTGAAATTATCTGGGATCATATAGATCATTGGTGCAATCAAGGTCCTGTAGTGGCACCAAATATCGTGTACAGGGGGAGTCATATAAGGTGTCTACGACCAGGTTATGATCTGCTGCTTATGATTCATCTATCTGTAGGTGGGGATCTTTTTTGTAACTAAAGTTATGAATATTGGATATATGGTGCCTGTATTTCAAACTGATGCTTGGCTGCTGGGTGAAAATTCAGACAAGCTGCTGTTAGCTGGCTGGCCTGGTTGATGGCCCATTAAGGACCATCAGCTACACAATGGACCCAATAAGAGAGGGCGACACACCCTGTGTCTCAGCAAGGGGCAGGAACTGCCCATGTGACAAACTCCATTTTGCTGTAAGTTTCCCCAGCAAGGGACAAAGAAAATTCCTGCACCTGGGAAGGATAAAAGGGTGGTACCCCACCTCCATCTCGTCAGTTTCCAGCCTTCAGCCTAGCACCTACCTCTGGATGGGATTTTGCTACACGTGGAAGCTCTGGCCAATGGATTGACGACCCATCCCTGGAGGGGATGCATGCCAGAGACATTAATTTGAACCTGCAGTTTGTTTTACAACCGCAAGCCTGAACCAAGAGATTTGCCATCACTGCATGTAATTGATTCCTTTTAACCATTCCTAACCCTCACCTATCTCTTTTTCCTTGTATAATAAACCTTTAGATTTTAGATTCTAAAGGGTTGGCAACAGCGTGATTTGTGGGAAGATCTGATTTGTATATTGACCTGGGTCTGGGGCCTGATTCTTTGGAATTGGGGAGAACCGTTTTCTTTATTTGGGGTATTGGTTTTCATAACCATTGGTCCCCAGGACAGGGGGCTGCTGGTGGTGATACTGGGAAGCTAGAGTGTCTAAGGAGATTGCTTGTGTGACTTGTGGTTAGCCAGTGGGGTGAGACCAAAGTCTTTTCTGTTGGGCTGGTTTGGTTTATCTTAGAGGTGGAGAAATCCCAGCATTTTGGAGCAATTGGTCCTGATTTTGCACTCTCCCTTGGTCCCCCTGGGAACAGCCCGTCACGGGGGGCCTGGAGCCCCCATGGGGACAGGGCTCCGTAGCGTTAGCTGGGCCGAGGGGGGAAATGCGAGACTCTCCCCTGCTCCGCCAGAGGCTGGCGTCCCACCTTCACTCTCATCCGCCTTGGGCCTGGCTTCCCAGGCACTGACCCGCCCCCTCCTGCCCCCATCCCCCGGCGCAGGCAGCCATGGCCCAGTGGGGTCAGCTCCTTGGGGGAGGCGGCTCTGTGGCCCCCCCCCACCAGCAGGTGTCAGATGCTGGCTGGGAGAGCAGAGCCCCGACGCCGCTCCCCGGGCACAGGCGGAGAATTCAACCAGAGGATCCCACTTTATTCAATGCGCCCCCCAACCAGCCCACTCGGCGGGGGGAGGACGCTGCTGGGGGAGGAGCCTGCCTGGCCATGCAGGGCCCCCCCCCCGTGCGGAGTGGGCAGGCCAGCCCCGGTGGCTGCAATGGGGCTGGCCCCCGGGCGAGCTGTGCAGCCAGGAGGCTGGGGGGTGCCGCCGGGCCTAGCCGGGGAACTCCTCGTCCGACAGCTGCTCGGGGGACAGCGCCTCCAGGTGGCTGGCCCGGATGCTGACGATGCTGGGGCAGGCGGCCAGGAGACTGGCCACACCGGCCGCCGTCACCCCGGAGCAGTCCAGGTTCACCTGAGCGATGGGCACGTGGCGGAGGTAACGCAGCCCTAGGGCAGAGAGAGGCGAGGGGTTAGCCCGGGCGGGGCAGCCAGCTCCTTCCCACTCTCCGCCCCCCAACAAGGGCCCTGCGGCCGGCCCCCATGGGAGCCAGGCAGCCCCTCCCGTGGCGCTGGGCCTGGCGGGGGCTCACCTCGGTCGGTGACGCGGGTGCGACTCAGGTTCACCTTGAGGAGCTGTTTGCAGCGGCTGATCCCCAGCCTCACCACGCTGTCTCCCACGGGCGTGCTCGCCAGGCTCAGCACCTAGGACAGCAGGCCGGGGTCAGGGCCCCCCACACCGAGGGGCAGTGAGCACAGCAGCCCTTGTGCTCTGGGGGCAGCTGGCTCCTGGGTCTCAGGGTCCGCCCATGCCCCACAGCTCATCCGCAGGGCTGCCCGCCTGTGCTCTGGGGTGAGCAGCAGGAGCCCCAGACGGGCGTCATCAGCCCCCCCCACCTCCGCTGCCGTGGGGCACAGCCTGGCCTGCTTGGTGGTGGGGGGCCCCAGCCGTTCCCACCAGGTCCTCTCTGGTACTGGGCACAATGTCTGGGCCTGGCTCCCTGCGGGTATTGCCACGCTGCCCCCAGACTGCCAGGGCACCCGCTCTGTCCACGGGGCAGGAACCCTGGGGCCAGCTGGGGCGGAGATTTGTCGGGGGGAAGGGGCAGGGACGCCCAGGTACCAGCCGACCCCGCTAGCCCTGGGAGCCCCGCCCGGTACCTGCAGGAGGGGCAGCCGGGTGATGCAGCGGGCCACCCCGGGGCTGGAGACGGCGGTGCGGTCCAGGCACAGCTCCTCGAGGCACTGCAGGCCCGGCAGGTGCTGCAGCCCGGAGTCGCTCACCAGGGTGTTGCAGAGCGAGAGCCGCCGCAGCCTGGCGCAGGGACAGGGCCATGAGGGGGGGGCCGGCGGCTCCCTTCCTCCCCCCCGGGATCTAGTGCCCAGCCCCCCCCCCCCCAGTGTCACGTCCACCCCGAGCCCTGCTCTGCTGAGCGCCCCGCCTCAGAGACCCTGCCCCAGCCCAGCCGGTGCCCGCCTGCCGCTGGGTGCGGGGGGAAGGGGGCCCACGGGGCCGGTCGCCTCCCTCTCCCCCAGGCACCTGTGCAGCTGGGGCAGACGGCGCAGCCCCTCGTCAGTGACGCGGGTGAAATCGGTCAGGTCCAGCTCCAGCAGCCCCTCCAGGCGGCACAGGAAGGGCAGGCCAGAGTCGGTGACGGTGTGCCGGCTTGGCAGGCTCAGCTGGGCCAGTGGCAGGCCTGAAACGGGCAGCGGGGCAGTGAGCGGCCCGCCCCCCATCCCCCCGTGCCGGCAGCCCCGCTCTGGGGCTCCCAGCCCCGCCCCACCCGCAGCGCACGGGCAGCTAGTCCCGGCTCCGGCCCCTCAGGGCTCCTGCCAGGGCCCTCCTACCTGAGACCAGCTGCAGCGCCTGGTCCCCGTCCACAGACTGCACGCCGGACAGGGTGAGCGTGGAGAGCGCAGGCAGGGAGCCCAGGGCCCCCAGGGAGGCTCCGCTCACGCGGGTGTCGTCCAGGTGCAGCGTCTGCAGGCGGCTCAGCTGCTGCAGGGCGGAGAAATCCGAGATCTGCCGGAGACCAACCCTGTCAGAACCGACCAGGCGAAAGGGGACTGGATTCTACCCCTCCCCCAGAGCCAGCACCCCGTAGGGGGACCGACGCCCTGCCCCAGAGCCCGCTAGAGGGGACAGACGCCCTGCCCCAGAGCCCACTGGCCCTGCCTGGGCCCGGATCGGAGCCAGCACCCCGTAGAGGGGACAGACGCCCTGCCCCAGAGCCCGCTAGAGGGGACCGACGCCCTGCCCCAGAGCCCGCTGGCCCTGCCTGGGCCTGGATCGGAGCCAGCACCCCGTAGAGGGGACAGACGCCCTGCCCCAGAGCCCGCTGGCCCTGCCTGGGCCTGGATCGGAGCCAGAGCCCGCTAGAGGGGACAGACGCCCTGCCCCAGAGCCCGCTGGCCCTGCCTGGGCCCGGATCGGAGCCAGCACCCCGTAGAGGGGACAGACGCCCTGCCCCAGAGCCCGCTGGCCCTGCCTGGGCCCGGATCGGAGCCAGCACCCCGTAGGGGGACAGACGCCCTGCCCCAGAGCCCGCTGGCCCTGCCTGGGCCTGGATCGGAGCCAGCACCCCGTAGAGGGGACAGACGCCCTGCCCCAGAGCCCACTGGCCCTGCCTGGGCCCGGATCGGAGCCAGCACCCCGTAGGGGGACAGACGCCCTGCCCCAGAGCCCGCTGGCCCTGCCTGGGCCTGGATCGGAGCCAGCACCCCGTAGAGGGGACAGACGCCCTGCCCCAGAGCCCACTGGCCCTGCCTGGGCCCGGATCGGAGCCAGCACCCCGTAGGGGGGACCGACGCCCTGCCCCAGAGCCCGCTGGCCCTGCCTGGGCCCGGATTGGAGCCAGCACCCCGTAGAGGGGACAGGCCTCCTACCCCATTCCCTGTGCCCCCTCGAGGGGAAGGCCCCATTCGCCGCCCTGAGCCAGCGGGACCCCCATCCCAGGGTGGGAACAGAGGCGGTGCCCCTTAGGGAAAAGGCCCCTTGCCCCCCCCGGCGGCCCGTCACCTCGGTCTGCTTGAGGCTGAGCAGCACCAGGTGGGGGGCGCACGGGGGCAGCAGGCGCAGCGTGCTCTCGGTGATCGCCGTCCTGTTGAGGCTCAGGTGGCTGAGCGCGGGGGGAGCCGAGGGCAGGTAATCCGCCATGCCGCTATCGCTGACTTTGGTCTGGTCCAGAACCAGGTGTGAGAGGTGCGGGAGCTCTGGGGGAAGAGGGGGGAGCAGATGTTATCGGGGCAGAGATGGGGGGATGGGGGGGGTCCAGCTGCAATGGGGGGAGCAGGTGGGAGAGGGTGGGGCTACAATAGAGACGGAAGAGAGGTGGGAGAGGGTGGGGCTGTGACCCGCAAGGGATTAGTGGGGGGCGGCGTTGTGACCCAGGAGGGACAAGAGGTGGGAGGGGTCCATGCAGGGGGTGTGGCCGAGAGGTGGGAGGGGTCCATGCAGGGGGTGTGGCCGAGAGGTGGGAGGGGGGGTCCATGCAGGGGGCGTGGCCGAGGGGGTGGAGGGGGTTGATGAAGGGGGTGTGGCCGAGAGGTGGGTCCATGCAGGGGGCGTGGCCAAGGGGGTGGGAGGGGTCCATGCAGGGGGTGTGGCCGAGAGGTGGGAGGGGGGGTCAATGCAGGGGGTGTGGCCGAGAGGTGGGAGGGGTCAATGCAGGGGGTGTGGCCGAGAGGTGGGAGGGGTCAATGCAGGGGGTGTGGCCGAGAGGTGGGAGGGGTCAATGCAGGGGGTGTGGCCAAGAGGTGGGAGGGGTCAATGCAGGGGGTGTGGCCGAGGGGGCGGGAGGGGTCAACACAGGGGGTGTGGCCCGCCAGACAGGCCGGCCCCCGTGCAGCCATGGGGCCGGGGCCGAGGCGCTGTACCTTTAATGAAGTGCAGGCAGGCGTCCGTCAGCTTGACGCAGGCCGACAGGTTGAGGTGCTGGAGTCTGGGCAGGTGTCTCACCACGGAGAGCCCCTGGTCTGCAGGGAGGGTGGGGGACACATCAGGGCCGGGGCTGCAGACCTCACAGCCCCACCACGCTGGAGCCGCTGGGGGCATCCCGCCCCAGGGGCCTTGTGGGAAGCGGGCGGGGGAGATCCTGAGCAGGGTACACGGCCCCATGCGGCCCCGAACCCTGGTACAGGCGAGTTGCATCTTACACGCACTGAACACGCGCAAATTCAGCTTTGCGCGGACGGCAAAAAAAAAACAAAAAACGAACAACAACAATTTACAAACGGTCTGTGTGGTGCAGGCGAGTCCGCCCGCCCTTCAACTCAATGAGTGTTTGCGGGTTTCACTTTACGCCGACTGCGGAACGGAACCCAGCGCAAGAGGAGACTCGCCAGGCTAGTTTTGGCCTTCACAGCCTCCTCAGGCAAGGAGTTCCACAGGTTGACTGTGCGTTGTGTGAAGAAAACCTTCCTTTTATTTGTTTTAAACCTGCTGCCTGTTAATTTCATTTAGTGACCCCTGTTATGAGGAGTAAACAACACTTCCTTATTCACTTTCTCCACACCAGTCATGATTTTATAGACCTCTATCATATCCTGCCTTAGTCCTCTCTTTTCCAAGCTGAAAAGCCCAGTCTTATTAATCTCTCCTCCTCTGGCAGATGTTCCACCCCCTTAATCGGTTCTGTTGCCCTTCTCTGAACCTTTTCCAATCCCAATGTATCTTTTTTGACATGGGGCGACCCAATCTGTGTGCAGTATTCAAGCTGTGGAGGGTCACTGATTGATATAGAGGCGATATGAGATTTACTGTCTCATTATCTATCCCTTTCTTGAGGATTCCTAACATTCTGCTCATTTATTTGACGACCGCTGCAAATTAAACGGATGTTTTCAGAGTACAACCCACAATGACTCCAAGATCTCTCTCGAGTGGTGACAGGTAATCTAGACCCCCCATTGCATTGGGAGAGTTGGGATGATGTTTTCCAATGTTCATCACTTTGCATTTATCAACAGTGAATTTCAGCTGCCATTTTGTTTCCCAGTCCCCCAGTTTGGTGAGATCCCTTTGGAGCTCTTCACAGCCTGCCAGGGTCTGAACTATCTTGAGTAATTTTGGATCATCTGCAAATTTTGCCACCTCCCTGTTTACCCCTTTTCCCGGATCACGGAGGAATCATTTGACCAGCCCTGGTCTCAGAACAGCACCGGGGGGACCCTGCTCTTTACCTCTCCCCCTGGGCAGACGGAGGTTACGTAGCGCGCCCCTTTCTTTCCTCCGTTGACCCGATTTATCCTTTACCTGCCGGCACTCCCGGCCCAGGTCAGCTTGGAGGGGGGGCTCGTGTCGTACACACGCAAGGAAACCTGCCCCGTCAGCCAGAGCCTGGGGGGACACCACGGCCACCTCACAGGGAGGGGTGTGTGCCATAGCCTGGCCCGCACTGCCCCACGGGGGCTGCCCGCAGGACTCCATGGGCCTCGGGCAGAGCTCCACGGGCCTTCGGGGGTGGAGACACCCCAGGCCTAGAGTCTGTCCCGGGGCCTGCCCTACATCCTCCCTTTCCCTGGGAACAGTTCTGCCCCAGACTGGTGAGACCCCCCCCCCCCCCCGCAGTGAGCCCGCCCTGCCATCCCCTCTGGCAGGCCAGACCCACCCCCCGCCCCGGTGAGCCGGCCCCACCCTGTGGAGGCCGCCCGGCATCCCCTCTGGTGCCCCTGCCCGTACCGGTGAGCAGGCTGCAGGAGACCAGGCTGAGGCGCCGGAGGCTCGGGAAGCCCCGCAGCTGGCGCAGCAGCTCGTTGGTGGCGTAGGGGTAACAGCTGAGGACCAGGCTCTGGAGGGGGCAGCCGAAGAAGAGCTCCAGGGTCTTGGGGCGCAGCAGCCGGTGGTGGATCATGTGGGCCAGGAGGCGCTGGGCCAGCGGGGGCGTCAGGGAGGACAGGCTGCTGCAGTACTGCTTCCGGGGGGCTGCGGAGGAGACAGCGGGTGAGCGGCGGGGGCGGCGAGGGGCAGGGGGAAGGGCCATGGGCTGTACCTGTCAGCAGGGCCACGGCCGCCCGCAGGGCCAGGTGGCAGAGCGGAGGCACGGGGGAGCGGCGGGGGGGGTTCCTGCGCCCGGGGGGTGGGGCCGGCTCCTCCGGGCCCCGCGAGGCGCGGTGGAAGCGCCGCTCCACTGCCTGGGCCACGGCGCCCGGCAGGTCCGAGGGGCCCACGCCTCGCCCGTCGTCTGCAGCCCTGCAAGGAGGAGCTGGGTCAGGCCGTGGGGAGCGGCTCCGCCCGGGGCCCCGGCCCAAACCCAAGGCAGGAAACTCCCTGCCCGGCAGCTCACGCCGTGTGCCCAGGCCAGGCCGGATTCCCACCGCCCAGGAGAACTCTGCCAGGAGCCCCCAGCCTTCTGGGCCCCAGGGTGCCGCCCGCATGTACCTGAGCCTGTTGCCCTCTGCCGGCCACTGGTGCTGCGGCTCCACCGAGCCCTGGCTTGGAGACGGCAGCAGAGGAGCCGGCCCTGAGCCTGTGGATCAGAGCAGATCAGGTCAGCGGGGTGGGGGTCAGCCCCATGGGCAGCCCCCCTCCAGCTCTCTCTCCCCTCGGCCCGTTAACCCAGCGGGCAGCGCACTGCATGGCAGGGAGCCGGGGGCACTCCCAGGGCTGCCCCGGGACCCAGGACAAGCAGGTGCCTTTGTGCCACCCCCGACACCTCCGCTGGGCCTACTGCCACACAGCGCAGCGGTGGAGGGGCCCTGGCACCGCGCGGTGCCCGCTGGCCAGACAGACGTGGTGGGACCCATCACAGGCCGGGCTGCCGGGGAACGCGTCTCCCTGCCGAACGCTGCGGGCCCCGGGGCCGTCACGGCCAGAGCAGGCACTGGCTGAGCTGCAGAGGCGCGGAGGACTCAGACATGCCATGGGGCCTGCCCCACACCCACAGTCCCCTCTCTGGAGCCTGCGCCGTCCACAGGGCTCTGCTCCCTCCCGGGCACGCCGCCCCGCAGGGGGGAGGGAGGGAGATGCTGACCTGGGGGGGGCAGCTCCTCCTCCAGCGGGCCGCACCCAGGGGGGGCTGGGGGCTCTTGCTCCGGATCTTCCGCCAGCCGCTGTCCCTGGCCTGTGGGGGGGCAAAGGGCAGCCCATGGAGCAGGGCTCACGCTGCCCACTCCCCGTGAGGGGGGACAGAGCCCCCTTCTCATCTCCCCGCCCACCATGGGGAGAGGGGGCAGGTCTGGCAAACAGCAGCCCAGCCCCTCACTAGCCAGTGGGCACGCGGCCTCCCCAAGGCCCCCTCCCAGCGGGCTGGCAGCTTACCCCAGCGATGGTGCGGTGGGGAGGTCGACTCCCAAAGGCCGTGGACCCCAGGCTTCCCCGGCACCACCCTGCGCGCAGGGGAGCTCAGCGCCAGCCGCAGCTCCTCGGCCCCCGGGAACATCCCCTCGGCCACGGCCTGCTCCGGCACAAGGCCCAGGATCTCGCCCCTGCCCCAGGCGTGCTCCTGCGGGGGCGAGGCCTGAGGCCCGGGGGGCTGCAGCGGCTCGTCTCTGGCCTGGGGGGCCGCCGGGGCGCAGGTGCCTGCTGGGAGCGGCTCGGCGGCCAGGACGCACAGGGTGGCGCTGGGGGTCAGGCCCAGAGCCCGCAGGCTGCAGGGCAGCTCGGGCGGGCCGAAGCGGCGCTTGGGGAAGCCCTGGAGGAGCGTGAAGGGCGGCAGGTCGGGGTGCAGAGTGGAGAGGCGCTGCGTGACGTGCTGCAGAGGGCAGGCGGCTGGGAAGGCCTCCCGCAGGCACTGGCCCGAGGGCAGGCGGATCTGGGGGCAGAGACAGCGGTTAGACCCAGCCCGGCCCCGGGCCCAGACAAAACCACGCGAGGCTGGGAGACGGAGCTTCCGAACCGGCTGCTGCCCCATTCTCCCCTCAGCTCCGGCTCCCCGCCACCTCCTCCTGCCAGGCCAGCAGGTGGAGGGGGAGATGCAGCCGCCTCTAGGGTGGAGCATGAAACCTGCCCGTAGGGGGTCACTGCCCCAGCACTGCAAGGACACCGGGGGGCAGCACCAGTGCCCGCGGGGCAGGGCAGTGAGGAGAACAAAGCCCCGGTTCCAGAGATCCAGGCGGCAGGTCAGACTTTGGCCAGGCTCCAAAATCAGCATCTCAGCTGCCAGGAGACCTACCGGGCACAAGGGACACGGCCTGCTCTGTGCGTTTGCAGTACGGCCACCGCGGCCCTGGGGTCAGCACCCCCCGCTGCACTGGGACCACCGCTGACTGAGAGGAGAGCCCCCCCGGCTGCACCCCCCCCCGTGCATTGGGGCCAGCGCTGACTGAGAGGAGAGCCCCCCCCGGCTGCATGCACCCCCCCCCCAGTGCATTGGGGCCAGCGCTGACTGAGAGGAGAGCCCCCCCCGGCTGCATGCACCCCCCCCCCAGTGCATTGGGGCCAGCGCTGACTGAGAGGAGAGCCCCCCCCGGCTGCATGCACCCCCCCCCCAGTGCATTGGGGCCAGCGCTGACTGAGAGGAGAGCCCCCCCCGGCTGCATGCACCCCCCCCCCAGTGCATTGGGGCCAGCGCTGACAGAGAGGAGAGCCCCCCCCGGCTGCATGCACCCCCCCCCCAGTGCATTGGGGCCAGCGCTGACTGAGAGGAGAGCCCCCCCCGGCTGCATGCACCCCCCCCCCAGTGCATTGGGGCCAGCGCTGACTGAGAGGAGAGCCCCCCCCGGCTGCATGCACCCCCCCCCCAGTGCATTGGGGCCAGCGCTGACAGAGAGGAGAGCCCCCCCCGGCTGCATGCACCCCCCCCCCAGTGCATTGGGGCCAGCGCTGACTGAGAGGAGAGCCCCCCCCGGCTGCATGCACCCCCCCCCCAGTGCATTGGGGCCAGCGCTGACAGAGAGGAGAGCCCCCCCGGCTGCACCCCCCCCCCAGTGCATTGGGGCCAGTGCTGACTGAGACTGGGGGGCATCTGGGGGGCAGCACCCCCTCAGCCCCGGCCTCCCCTCGTCAGAGGAGGGGCTCCGACTGCTGGGGCAGGGCCTCCCAGGGACTCAGGTCCTCCGGCCAGAGCAGCTCTGCACCAGGAGCTGAGGACTCACCATCAGCAGGCACTGCCCGTCACTCGCCAGCTGAGCTCTGCCCTCCGGGGGATCCGGCTTCTGGGCCCGCTGGCTCTTTGCCTGGAAGCTTCTCCGGTCGTCCGCGATTCTCTGCAGCACCAGCTCCCGCTCCTGGGGGAAGAGGCTGGGCATGACCCCCCGGAGCTCCCCGTGGGCACCGGAGCTCGCCACGCTCTGGCAGCGGGACACGGCCTGCGGCTGAGGGGCCGGGACCCACAGGGGCTTCTCCAAAGCGACTGCGCTACGCCCCGGGGGGCACGGCCGGCGGGGGGAGTAGACGGCACGTGTCAGGAGGCTCCAGGGCGGCTGCCCCTGCTCCTCCCAGTCCCACCCGCCCGCCCCCCGGCGCTCACCTTCTGCTTGTTCTGCTTCTCGGCTTTTGCCTCCTGAGCCAGCCGCTCCCGCCGCTGCTCTTCCAGCTCCTGCCGACTCGCCTTCATCCTGCGGCCGCGCCCAGCCTCGGCGCCCGGGAGCGAGCGAGACGGAGCCGCCTGCCAGGGAGAGGAGCCACGTGGGGCAGGGGGGCACGCGCCTGGCAAGCTGGGCTCGGCGCCGGGAGCCTCTGACCCCCAAGGCACCTCCTGGAGCTTGGGAAGGTTGAAAGCTGCAATTGCTCCTCCTGGCTCTTCGGGGGAGGCCGGCTGGAGCCGCTGCCCCCTCTCCTGAAGTAACCTGCAAAGCACAGAGAACGAGGGGGGACCCCAGCATCACTCCTCCAGCCCACTGGCCTGCGGTGACGGGGGCCCCCACCCTTTGGAGGGGAGGGGGGACAGCCTGGCTCTGCGCCCCCACCCTCTGGGACCAGTCTCCCCGCTCCTGTCCCTGCGTTCGGTCAAGCCGAGGGTCCCGTGCTCACTGGGCCGGCGGCTGGGGGCCTGGATTTGCTGCGGCTCAGCCAGGCAGCGAACAAAACCTGCTGCTGTCCTGAGACCTTTCACCCAACTGGCGAGCCGAGCGCCCCGGCCAGCGAGGCTGCGGCTCTGGGCACAGTGCCACGGCCAGCTCCAGTCCCTCTGCCACGTGGGGCCGCAGGCCGCAGAGGTGGCCCATTCCCCCGCCCTGCTCCCTACAGCCCAGCCCCCTAGTACGGCACTGGGCAGGGACTGAGGGCAGAGCACCCTCCTGGCCCATCACAGCAGCCAGGGCCGCCCCAGGCTGTTCTGGGGCGAGGCCACTCACCAGTCCGTGGCCTCCTGCAGGCTGAGGGAGCCGGCCTGGACGGCCGCCTGCGCCTGCCCCTCGGTGAATCCCATCTCGTCGAGCGCCCGGAGCAGGGCGCCCAGCGTCTGGGGAAACAGCGCGTGTGGGTCACAGCTCACCCAGCACCTGAGAGGGGAGGGGGCGGCAGGGTGCCGGGGGGGGGGGGGGAGCTATGGGGCAGTGCTGGGGATAGGGAGGTGGCCTGGGGGGTTTATGAGGTGGTGCCAGGGTGCCCCAGGGGAGATTACAGGGCAGTGGGGGAGGGGTAGCGAGGTGCCCTGGGGGGGACAGGGCAGTGTGGGGGAGTAGCAAGTGAGGTGCCCCGGAGGTGCCCCCCACACTGTTATGGATCAGTGTGGGAGGGCAGCAGGGTGTCGGGGGGGTTATGGGGCGGGGGGGGGGGCAGTAGAGTGCCGGGGGTGGGGTTATGGGGCGGGGGGGGGCAGTAGGGTGCCGGGGGGGGTGTTATGGAGCCGAGGGGGCAGTAGGGTGCCGGGGGGGGGTTATGAGGTGCCGGGGGGGGTTATGGGGCGGGGGGGCAGTAGGGTGCCGGGGGGGGGGGTTTATGGGGAAGTGCCGGGGGGGGTTATGGGGCGGGGGGGGCAGTAGGGTGCCAGGGGAGGGGGTTATGGGGCGGGGGGGGCAGTAGGGTGCCGGGGGGGTTATGGGGAGGTGCCGGGGGGGGGGTTATGGGGAGGGGGGAGCAGTAGGGTGCCGGGGGGAGGGTTATGGGGAGGTGCCGGTGGGGGGGTGTTATGGGGCGGGGGGGGGGGGCGGTAGGGTGCCGGGGGGGGGGTTATGGGGAGGTGCCGGGGGGGGGTTATGGGGAGGTGTCCGGGGTAGGGCGGGGGGGGTTAGGGTGCCGGGGGGGGTTTATGGGGAGGTGCCGGTGGGGGTTATGGGGCGGGGGGGGGCAGTAGGGTGCCGGGGGGGGTTATGGGGAGGTGCCGGGGGGGGTTATGGGGCGGGGGGGCGGTAGGGTGCCGGGGGGGGTTATGGGGCGGTGCCGGGGGGGGGGTTATGGGGCGGGGGGGCAGTAGGGTGCCGGGGGGGGTTATGGGGCGGGGGGGGCGGTAGGGTGCCGGGGGGGTTATGGGGAGGTGCGGGGGGGGGTTATAGGAAGGTGTCCGGGGTAGGGCGGGGGGGGGGTAGGGTGCCGGGGGGGGTGTTATGGGAGGTGCCGGTGGGGGTTATGGGGCGGGGGGGGCGGGGGGGGCGGTAGGGTGCCGGGGGGGGTTATGGGAGGTGCCGGGGGGGTTATGGGGAGGTGCTGGGGGGGTTATGGGGAGGTGCCGGGGGGGTTGTAGGGTGCCGGGGGGGTTGTAGGGTGCCGGGGGGGGGTTATGGGGCGGGGGGGGCGGTAGGGTGCCGGGGGGGGGTTATGAGGAGGTGCCGGGGGGGGGTTATAGGGAGGTGTCCGGGGTAGGGCGGGGGGGGGTAGGGTGCCGGGGGGGGGGTTATGGGGAGGTGCCGGTGGGGGTTATGGGGCGGGGGGGGGCGGTAGGGTGCCGGGGGGGGCGGTAGGGTGCCGGGGGGGGTTATGGGGCGGGGGGGGCGGTAGGGTGCCGGGGGGGCGGTAGGGTGCCGGGGGGGTTATGGGGCGGGGGGGGGCGGTAGGGTGCCGGGGGGGGCGGTAGGGTGCCGGGGGGGGTTATGGGGCGGGGGGGGGCGGTAGGGTGCCGGGGGGGGCGGTAGGGTGCCGGGGGGGTTATGGGGCGGGGGGGGCGGTAGGGTGCCGGGGGGGTTATGGGGCGGGGGGGGCGGTAGGGTGCCGGGGGGGCGGTAGGGTGCCGGGGGGTTATGGGGCGGGGGGGGGCGGTAGGGTGCCGGGGGGGGTTATGGGGCGGGGGGGGCGGTAGGGTGCCGGGGGGGGTTATGGGGCGGGGGGGGTTATGGGGAGGTGTCCGGGGTGGGGCGGGGTCTCGGGGGGGGGGGCGGGTCCGGGGTCCCGGGTCTCACCGCGGGCGGGTCCATGGCGGGTCCGGGGGGGGCAGCGCTTCGGCCGGATCCATCCGCTCCCGGCTGCCCCGCGCCCGGAAGTGCCGCGGCTGATCCACGCCCCGCCCCCGCCGCATGGCCCCGCCCTCAGGAGTTCCGGGACGCAGGCACAGAGTGGGGGGGGCAAGCAGCGCATGCGCAAGGGCCCGCTCGGCCGGAGATTCCGGCATGCAGCGCGCCGGGTTCCCCTCCTTCCCGGCATGCAGCGCAGCCGCTGTTGTCGACCCAGGCTGCGCTGTCGGAGGCGGCACCGGGCGAGGCCCCGCCCCCGCGGGCTCTGGCCCCGCCCCCAGCATGGCTCGGGCGAGAGGCGCGCAGGTGGGGGCTGCCTCGTGCTTGGACGTTGCCATGGGGACGAGGGAGACAACCCAGCTACCCCCGCGCGGGACCCCCCCCAGCGCAGGGCCCCGGGGTGCGGGACCCCCCCCCCAGCGCGGGACCCCCCCAAGTGCAGGGCTTTGGGGTGCGGGACCCCCCCCAGCGCAGGACCCCCCCAAGTGCAGGGCCCCGGGGTGCGGGACCCCCCCCAGCGCAGGGCCCCGGGGTGCGGGACCCCCCCAGCGCGGGCCCCCCCCAAGTGCAGGGCTTTGGGGTGCGGGACCCCCCCCAAGCACAGGACCCTGGGGTGCGGGACCCCCCCCAGCGCAGGGCCCCGGGGTGCGGGACACCCCCCCAGCGCAGGCTTCGAGTGTGTCACCCCCATTCAGATCCCAGGCCCGGGTGCTCAGCTGTGCCCTCTCTGTTGCAGGTACTGGTGCCTCGTGAGGACGTCTCCCGCCCCGCAGGCGTGGGCAGAGCGAGTGAGGTGGCGGAGCCGTGGGGCAGAGCGAGTGAGGTGGTGGCGCCGTGGGCAGAGCGAGTGAGGTGGTGGCGCCGTGGGGCAGAGCGAGTGAGGTGGCAGAGCCGTGGGCAGAGCGAGTGAGGTGGCGGAGCCGTGGGGCAGAGCGAGTGAGGTGGCAGAGCCGTGGGCAGAGCGAGTGAGGTGGCGGAGCCGTGGGGCAGAGCGAGTGAGGTGGCGGAGCCGTGGGGCAGAGCGAGTGAGGTGGCAGAGCCGTGGGGCAGAGCGAGTGAGGTGGTGGAGCCGTGGGGCAGAGCGAGTGAGGTGGTGGCGCCGTGGGCAGAGCGAGTGAGGTGGTGGAGCCGTGGGGCAGAGCGAGTGAGGTGGCGGAGCCGTGGGCAGAGCGAGTGAAGTGGCGGAGCCGTGGGGCAGAGCGAGTGAGGTGGCGGAGCCGTGGGCAGAGCGAGTGAGGTGGCGGAGCCGTGGGGCAGAGCGAGTGAGGTGGCGGAGCCGTGGGGCAGAGCGAGTGAGGTGGCGGAGCCGTGGGGCAGAGCGAGTGAGGTGGCGGAGCCGTGGGCAGAGCGAGTGAGGTGCGGAGCCGTGGGGCAGAGCGAGTGAGGTGGCGGAGCCGTGGGGCAGAGCGAGTGAGGTGGCGGAGCCGTGGGGCAGAGCGAGTGAGGTGGCGGAGCCGTGGGGCAGAGCGAGTGAGGTGGCGGAGCCGTGGGGCAGAGCGAGTGAGGTGGTGGCGCCGTGGGGCAGAGCGAGTGAGGTGGTGGCGCCGTGGGGCAGAGCGAGTGAGGTGGTGGAGCCGTGGGGCAGAGCGAGTGAGGTGGTGGAGCCGTGGGGCAGAGCGAGTGAGGTGGTGGCGCCGTGGGGCAGAGCGAGTGAGGTGGCGGCGCCGTGGGGCAGAGCGAGTGAGGTGGCAGAGCCGTGGGCAGAGCGAGTGAGGTGGCGGAGCCGTGGGGCAGAGCGAGTGAGGTGGCAGAGCCGTGGGGCAGAGCGAGTGAGGTGGTGGAGCCGTGGGGCAGAGCGAGTGAGGTGGTGGCGCCGTGGGGCAGAGCGAGTGAGGTGGCGGAGCCGTGGGGCAGAGCGAGTGAGGTGGCGGAGCCGTGGGCAGAGCGAGTGAAGTGGCGGAGCCGTGGGCAGAGCGAGTGAGGTGGCGGAGCCGTGGGGCAGAGCGAGTGAGGTGGCGGAGCCGTGGGGCAGAGCGAGTGAGGTGGCGGAGCCGTGGGGCAGAGCGAGTGAGGTGGTGGAGCCGTGGGGCAGAGCGAGTGAGGTGGCGGAGCCGTGGGGCAGAGCGAGTGAGGTGGCGGAGCCGTGGGCAGAGCGAGTGAGGTGGTGGAGCCGTGGGGCAGAGCGAGTGAGGTGGCGGAGCCGTGGGGCAGAGCGAGTGAGGTGGCGGCGCCGTGGGGCAGAGCGAGTGAGGTGGTGGCGCCGTGGGGCAGAGCGAGTGAGGTGGTGGAGCCGTGGGGCAGAGCGAGTGAGGTGGTGGAGCCGTGGGGCAGAGCGAGTGAGGTGGCGGCGCCGTGGGGCAGAGCGAGTGAGGTGGCGGAGCCGTGGGGCAGAGCGAGTGAGGTGGCGGAGCCGTGGGGCAGAGCGAGTGAGGTGGCGGAGCCGTGGGGCAGAGCGAGTGAGGTGGTGGAGCCGTGGGGCAGAGCGAGTGAGGTGGTGGCGCCGTGGGGCAGAGCGAGTGAGGTGGTGGCGCCGTGGGGCAGAGCGAGTGAGGTGGTGGCGCCGTGGGGCAGAGCGAGTGAGGTGGCGGCGCCGTGGGGCAGAGCGAGTGAGGTGGCGGCGCCGTGGGGCAGAGCGAGTGAGGTGGCGGAGCCGTGGGGCAGAGCGAGTGAGGTGGTGGAGCCGTGGGGCAGAGCGAGTGAGGTGGTGGCGCCGTGGGGCAGAGCGAGTGAGGTGGTGGAGCCGTGGGGCAGAGCGAGTGAGGTGGTGGAGCCGTGGGGCAGAGCGAGTGAGGTGGCGGAGCCGTGGGGCAGAGCGAGTGAGGTGGTGGCGCCGTGGGGCAGAGCGAGTGAGGTGGCAGAGCCGTGGGGCAGAGCGAGTGAGGTGGCGGCGCCGTGGGGCAGAGCGAGTGAGGTGGTGGAGCCGTGGGGCAGAGCGAGTGAGGTGGCGGCGCCGTGGGGCAGAGCGAGTGAGGTGGCGGCGCCGTGGGGCAGAGCGAGTGAGGTGGTGGCGCCGTGGGGCAGAGCGAGTGAGGTGGCAGAGCCGTGGGGCAGGGTCCGGGGGGCCCGTGGCGCAGCGGTGGGAGGAAAAGCCGCGTGAATTACAGGTGGGACAGGCCCCTCGGACACAGCTCGCCCCGGCAGCTCCTGCCCGGGCCCTGGAGCGGCTCCAGTCTCTGCATGCCGCCCTCGCGGGCTAGTTGGAGTGAAAAGGGCCCTGAGCCACCGAGTGCCCTGCTGGGGCCCGCTGGGCTGGCATCTGGGTAGGGAATGGAGAGCTCAGGGGCCAGAACGCCTGGAAACGGCCAAGCCTCAGGCCCCAGGTTTGACTGTGCTCTGCTGCCTACTGGCTCGGAGCCAGTCAAGGGCTGGGAATCCAGTCGGAGCTCGCTGGGCGAGTGTCTCCAGGGGCCGGGTCAGCGGGGCCGGGAGCCCCGTCTGCAGGCCCCGGAGCCCCGGCTGTGCAGGGCAGGGGGCTCTGTGGCAGACGGGCCTTGGCTCCGACAGGCAGGGCCCAGACAAGAGCCGGCTGGGAATTAGGAGCCTATTTTCCCTGGGCAGGGTCACCCCGGCAGACGGGCCTTGGCTCCGACAGGCAGGGCCCAGACAAGAGCCGGCTGGGAATTAGGAGCCTATTTTCCCTGGGCAGGGTCACCCCCTTTGGAACGACTGAGCTGGGGGGGGTGTCGGTGACTCCAGGCCGGGCGTCTCTCTGACAGCCCCACTCTAGCTGGGCCGGGTGCAGGAGTCCCTGGGGGAGAGCCCTGCCGTGGGCTCCGGGAGACCGAGTGGGGTGGGCAGAACCGTCCCCCAGCCTGAAATCTCTGACCCCGGGGAAGCTCCATCTACTTTGCAAGCTGCGAACCCAGAGCACAGCTGAGCTGCCCCCGCCCCATGGGGAGGCCGGTCCATTTCCTCTCCCTATGCGGGCACAGGGCTCAGCCTCAGAGAGCGACTCTTTCTGCACAGACTGAGGAGCTCCGATACTTCCCACACCCTTGCCCATGAGCACCAAGACCCCCTGGGCGGATGGGGTCAGAGTTAAGGGGAAGGTAAGCGAGGGGTGGGCAGAGTTAAGGGGAAGGTAAGCGAGGGTGGGGCAGAGTTAAGGGGAAGGTGAGCGAGGGGTGGGCAGAGTTAAGGGGAAGGCAAGCGAGGGGTGGGCAGAGTTAAGGGGAAGGTAAGCGAGGGGTGGGCAGAGTTAAGGGGAAGGCAAGCGAGGGGTGGGCAGAGTTAAGGGGAAGGCAAGCGAGGGGTGGCAGAGTTAGGGGAAGGCAAGCGAGGGTGGGCAGAGTTGAGGCTCTAGAGCTCCAGCCTGCGAGGTGTGTGCTCAGCTGGCTAATCTCATTGCTGGCGAGTGGGGGCCCTGGCCTGGCTTGGGGAGGGCCAGTGTTCTGGGCCCAGGGCTCAGACCTGCTCTTTGTTCTGTGAAGGCCCTTTGCTGTCCATCATGAGCCATATGAGGTGGTGCCCTGGGGGGAGGAGCGGGGACAGCTGGGCTCCCCTTGCTGCATGCCAGGGGGCCTAGGGAGCAGTGCACCCCCCCGCTCCCCTCATCCCGCTCGCCCGGCTGGTGCTTCCACCAGATCTCCTGAGCTTGAACCCAGGGGCTGACCTCCCTCCACCCAGCACAGCCAGCTGGGAGCTGTGAAGTAACTGCCCGTCTCCTCCCCCCCCAAACCCGCCCCTGACCGGCCTGTGGCCTCGCTGTCTCTGCAGATCCCGCCCCAGAGGTGCCTCTGTGATGGAGCCAAGTGTTGGGGCAGAGGAATCCCAGATGCTCCTTGCGCGGTGAGTGATGCCGCCCCGCAGCATGGCTGGCGCTTGCTAGGGAGACCCCCCTGAGCCGCCTCCGGGCCCCCCTTTCAGGAGAGCAGGCGTCTTGGCAGTCCCTCAGCTGGGCTGTTCGTGGACTTCCTGGGGCAGCCCTCAGTGCTGTGAACCCTGGGTTAGTCTGCCCCGTGGGGGAGCCGGATGTGCCCCAGGGTCTCCACTCCCGGGACAAAGCCCTGCCTGAAGGCACCGCCAGAAGGACTCCGCCGCCTGCTGGCGGGTGGTGCTAGAGCAGTCGGGAGATGGCCACAGGGCTGGGTGTGGGGAGCCAGGCTTGTTCCCCGCAGTGGGTGAGCTGGGCAGCGCTGGGGTGGGGGTCTCTGACCTAGCGCAGGCTCCTTCCGGATTCAGGCGCCGGGGGGCTGGAGCAGCAGAGAGGAGCCGAGCGACCCGCCGGGGGAAGCAGCGAGTGCGGCCGGGAGCCTGGGGCGCGGGGAGCTCCTGGCCCCGGGGAGCGGCCGTGCCGGGGACGTGCTGCTGATCTGCACTGAGTGTGGGGAGAGCTTCGGGCATCACGGAGCCCTGATCGCCCACCAGCGGGGCCATGCCGGGCAGGGGGCCCGGCCCTTCACCTGCCCGCAGTGCCAGAAGCGCTTCAAGCACGGAGCCAGCCTGGTGGCGCACCAGCGCGGGCACACGGGTGAGCGCCCCTGCGCCTGCACCCAGTGCGGGAGGCGCTTCCGCTACAAGACCTGCCTGGCGGTGCCCCAGCGCGCCCACGCCGGCCAGTGCCCCCACAAGGTCCCAGAGTGCGGCACGGCCTTCCTGCAGCGCGGGGACCTGCGCACGCACATGGGCGAGTGCCCCGTCGCCTGCCCCGAGTGCGGGCTCCGCTCCCCGTCCCGCCGGAACCTCGCCTGCCACCAGCACCCAGACCTGGGCCCCCCCACCCCGCCTGGGCCCCCACCGCTGCCACCAGTGCGGCCTCCGCTTCCCGTCCCGCCGGAACCTCGCCAGCCACCAGCACCCAGCCTGGGCCCCCACCGCTGCCACCAGTGCGGGCGCAGCTTCCGCCACAAGCGCAACTTGGTGCGGCACCAGCGCGGCCATGCCGGCACCCAGCCCTACCGCTGCCCCCAGTGTGGGGATGGCTTCTGCTACAAGCAGAGCCTGGTGGCCCACCAGCGGGAGCATGCCGCCCCCGGCCCTACCCCTGCCCCCAGTGCGGCACCAGCTTCCAGCACCAGGCCAACCTGGCCATCCACCAGCAGAGCCACGCCCCCCCGGCCACCTACCCCTGCCCCCAGTGCCAGCAGAGCTTCAAGTACAAGGGCTACCTGCGCATGCACCAGCGGAAGCACTCGGCCCCCGAGGCGGAGGGGCGGGAGGGCCAGGCCTTGCCCGGCGGGCGCAGCCTCTTTACCTGCGCCCAGTGTGGGAAAGGCTTCAAGAACAACGGCTTCCTCATCATCCACCAGCGAGCCCACGCGGAAGGGGCACCTAGCCCCTCTGCCAGCCTGCCCACGGGGGGGCTCTCCATGGGCCAGCACGAGAGGGACGGGCTGCTCAAACCCAGGGTGGCCAAGTTGGGCTACTAGCCATTGTCTGAAAGCACCAGCTCCAGGAGTCCTGGGAGCATGGCAGCTTCAGATTCCAAGCATGGCTGGTTCCTTGTGGCTGTGGTGCCATAGGTGAAGGGCTAGTGGGGGGTCTGAGTACGTGGGCTTTGTGGGGCCGGGGCTGGGCCTTTCTGCTGCTGGCTTCCTGGGTGTACCGGCCACTGGTGTCCCTACTTCTCTCTCTGGGCCCCTCTGCTGAGCCTGGCTGTGGTCCCGGGGGCGGAGAGCTGCATGCCCGGCTGTGAGGGGCTTTGCCTCAGCACGCCCCCACTGAGGTCGCTGCTGGAACACAGTCCAGTCCTGGGAGCCGCCAGGGAAAAGGGGGCCAAAGAGCCCCACGCTGTGGGGGCCGGGGAAACACCTGCCCCGAGACACCGGATCCATTCAAACCGAAGTAAGGGGGATGTTACGAGCCCCTCCCCCCCAACCCACGCAGGGGAGGGGGTTACTCCCCCACTCCCAACAAGCTGCCTAGATGGGGGAGGCCTCTTCCTCCGTGGCTGGGGGATGGGCAGGCCCCACAGCAAGCAGGGGCTGAGGGCGCTGGCTGTAGAGGTGTGGGGCCCTGTGGCAGGGAACCCTGGGAGCCCCGCTGGCTCCAGCCCCCTGTGGCTAATCACCTCCCTGCTGGGGCTGGCGGCAGGGCTGCTGCTTGCCACCAGTGCTGGGTGGGCTGAGAGCCGGGGGGTCCGGAGGACACCCAGGCAGAGGGGCTGCCACGTGGGGTGCTGGTGGGGGATCTGCCCCTATTGGGGGGCACAGCTGGGGGGGTGGAGAAATAAAGCTGAAGCGCTGCAGGTGGGGCCTGGGGGTCTCTAGTGCGTGTTCTGTGTGGCAGGTGCTGCTGATTCACTCTAGGGCTGCCCCGGAGCTGGGGCTCCGGAGTGACCCCCATTCGGGGCTGTGCGCAGGCTGCCGCGCCTGCCTTGGCTCTGATCCCGTAAAGCTCTGAGCTCACCCGGGGCCGGCAGGGCTCAGCCCAAGGCAAACAGCCTCTCGCTGGGGACAGTTCTGGGTCTTGTCCCCGGGAAACGCTGCCGGGCCCGTCCTGTCCCAACTCCAGGGAGCGAGGGGCTCGTTTGGCCAGGACGTGCCCCTCTCAGCCAGTGAGCAGCCGGGGGTGGGGGGCAGGAATTCCTCCGTGGCCCGGGCCAGGCCTAAGGTCAGCTCCCCCCTTTCCCAGCTCTTGAGTGGAGCCGGCAGAGGCCTTGCAGGGGGGAGCCAACCCTGTTCCCACCACACCCGCGCGCCCCAGGGGAGAGAACAGTGAACGGGGGGTGTCTCTGGGTCCGTCTCGCCCTTGAGTGGCCCCCTCCCCACTGGAGAAAGCCAGGCCCAGCCTCCGGCTGCACGGCCCCAACCGCCCGGCAACGCGGCCGCCTGAGCTGTCGAACCAGCACCCCCAGCCTGGCCCTTGGTAACCCACCCTGCCGCTCCAGGCCCTGGTTTTAGGGGCCGTTGGGTCCCAGCTCACAGCAGTCCTGGCCTGGTCATGACAGGAGGGGGACGGCGAGGGCTGGAGGGGGCCCCGGCAGGGACAAAGCCCCGTCCCAGGCTCTCGCTGCCCCCAAGTTCCTCTCCAGCCTGCTCCGGGCCTGGCAAAGGCGGCCCAAGGCTGGCCGCTGAGACCCAGAAGCGGCCAGTTGTGGTGCGGCTGCCCCAGCTTCCCTGTGGGGCGTGGGGGTGGAGCAGCCCCGCCCCCGTTACTTCGCCTGGGTCCCAGCAGCGGGTTGTGGGCCCCGGGGCCCCTGGCCTGGATTTCACAGTCCAAGGCCCGGGCCAAGCTGGAACGAATGCTGAGGCGCCTCCCGCAGGGGGGCAGCTGCTCCGGACCCCTGGGCCCTGCCCGCGGCAGGAGGTGGCTCCCCTGGAGCAGCAGGGCCAGGGAAGGGCACTCACCCGTGTACACCCTGGGGAGGGCTCAGCTCCCCGGGTCCGTGGCAGGGCTCCCTGCTACAGGGCGTGGGTCCCGCGCTGGGTCCACATGACGGGTGCTCCCCGGGGGCATCGGCCGCTGTGGTGCCGGGCGCATCCTGGCACGACTCACCGCCCCACCTGGGGGGTCAGAACGAAGCTCTGGGCCTGCAAGAGCCCAGCCTGCCCCCCAACCCAGCCAGGCCCCTCTAGTGGGGGATCAGGGCGAGGTGGTACCCACAGGTCTGCAGGACGAGCACCCCAGGGCCAGGTGTGGAGACTCTCTCTGCCCTCAGCTCCGGGGTCCCAGCCTGGTGGCTCTGCTCCTCAGTGCTCTGAGCCAAACTCCCCCTCCGGGGCACAGCTCCCAGCGCTCCCTGCCCAGGGATAAACCTGCCAGGACCCCCCACCAGCTCCAGGGCATGAGCCCCTCTTCCCACGCCAGCCCATGGGAACCTGGTGGGGCCTGTCGGGCTCAGGGTGCCCCCCATCCACACTGGGCTGTCACCGAGGCCCAGGGAGCAGCCAGTCAGCCAAGGGGCCCCCAAGCTGGGGAGAGGGTGCAGGAGGGCACAGGCTGCAGAGGGGCAGAACCCTCTGGCCTGGGACTGACCCTGTCCTGGGGGACAGACCGGGGCTGGGCCAGGCCAAGGCTCTCCCAGCCCCACTGTGGTTGGGAGGGGTCCCTTGAGGCTGGGGGTCCCTACTGGGCCTTTGCTCAGAGGACAGGGGGGGAATTGAGCATTACTCCCTGGCTCGGGGTGTCCCCCCAGGATCTCCGATATGCAGCCCTCCCCCGTGGCTCGGCCCTGCACCGCTTTCCAGTCTGGGCCCCCCACTGGGGCGATCAACCCACTGCCAACCAGACCTGCCTCATCGCCTGCTGCAGGCAGCTCCCCAGAGCAGGACCCCACCCTCAGGCCTTCCGGGAAACCCGGGACTGTAGGGGGGCTCCAGGCTCACCCCAGGAGGCCCCCAGCACCAGCCCACTAACCCCACCCGCTCCCGTGGGAGAACCAGACCCCCTGCCCCCAAACGCCACCGGCATCTACACCAGAGTAGGACCAGTGCAGCACCTCAAATCCCCCGTACCCACCCCAGCCCTGGCGTTCCAGTGACCCCCCCCAAAGCCTTGCACCCAGCCCCTCAGCACCCAGCTGGGGGCTCACCCCCAGGAAGAGGCTGCAGCAGCCCCAAATGATGTCCTGGGGGGAGAGACGGCCAGTGAGGGGGCTCCACACTCACATACCTGCCCCCGAGGGACAGAGGAAGAACAACCTAGAGCTGAGTTAGCACCGGACCGGAGCTAGGGCGGAGGATACGAGCAGGGGACTGGGAAGGGAGAAGGAGGGAAATAGGAAAGATTTGGGGTCAGGAGAAGGAGAAAGGCAGCTGGGACCCTGAGCAGACAGAGGAAATAAAATCTCCAGGTACCGGAGCCAGGCAAGGGGAGAAGGAAATAGAACGGATGGGAAGGAATTGACCAAAAGCCGGTTACATGAAAAGAGCCTGAACCGGCCCAGGGAAAACCCTCCCGCGGGACTCTCAGTAACAAACAGACAGGCAGTCGGGTCAAAACAACCCAACCAAGTGATCTGCCACCCAGCGCACACAACCTGTGGAACTCACTGCCAGGGACGCTGACGGCCAAGACTAGAACAGCTTCGAAGAACTAGATCAGTTCCTGGCCTGGGCCCCTCAACGGCGATTAGCCAGATGGGCCGGGTCACAGCCCCACGCTCGGTGTGTCCCCGGCCTGTTTGCAGGAGAAGAGATCACTGCACCGTGCCCTGACTGCCTCCCCTCCCGCCCTGGCACCGCAAGGCAGGATCCTGGCTGGCAGGCCGGTGGCAGCCGCGGGCCCGTGATCTCGGGTGCCTGGCAAGCCCACGGGACGCAGGCTGGGGAGCTCCGGACCCCACAGGACGAGACCCCGACAAGGGAGCTTCCCAGAGGGCAGGGGGGGTGAGTTCTGAGTCCCATCCCCATGGCAACCCCAGATCCCTGGGGGCCCTCACTTGTGCACCTCCCCAGGGCATGTTGGGGGCGTGGCCAGAGCCGGGTTGGGGTATGGGGGGGGGGGTTGAGATCACAGGTTGATCGCCACGGTAATGAAGTGGGGCTGGTTGGTCCCAGCTCCCCAGCCCCCCCCCCCCAGCCCCCACCTCACCCCAGACAACTGCTGCAAATTCACTTGGCTTTTATTGGTGGATGGGGCACAGCACCGTCCGGGGCACCCCCCCCCCCACGCAGCAGGCCATGGCCTGGGCCCCACTGGGGGGGTGGGGGGAGGCCCCGCCCAGCGCCGGAGGTAGGTACAGGGTGCCGATCTCCGCCGGCGCGTCCCCCTCAGGGCTGCTCCATGGCCTGCCGGCGGATGAGCTCAGCGTACAGCCCGCCCCGGCGCAGCAGCTCCGCGTGAGTCCCAGCCTGGGGGGAGACCGGGGGGTCACCAGAGCCGGCCCTGCGCCCCCCGGAGCCCTCCCACCTCCCCAGAGCCACCCCTCCCCCGCCGAGGGGCCCCCCAGAACCACCCCTCCCCCGCCGAGGGGCCCCCCAGAACCACCCCTCCCCCGCCAAGGGCCCCCCCAGAACCACCCCCCCCGCCAAGCCCCCCCCCGGAACGCTCACAGCCCCCAGAACCCCCCCCTCACCTCGGCCACGCGGCCCCGGGCCAGCACCACGATGAGGTGGGCGCCCTGCACGGTGCTGAGCCGGTGCGCGATGACCAGCACGGTGCGGCCGGCCATGGCCCGCTCCAGCGCCTCCTGCACGGCCTGCTCCGCCTCCGCGTCCAGCGCGCCTCGTGGCCTCGTCCAGGATCAGCACCGCCGGGTCCTTCAGCAGCGCCCGGGCGATGGCCACGCGCTGCTTCTGCCCCCCCGACAGCATCACGCCGCGCTCCCCTGGGGGCACCCGGGTCAGAGCGGGGACCGGGACCCCCCCCATCACCCCCCCCAGCCCCCCATCACCCCACGCTCCCCTGGGGGCACCCGGGTCAGAGCGGGGACCGGGACCCCCCCATCGCCCCCCCCGGCCCCCGATCGCCCCGCGCTCCCCTGGGGGCAACCGGGTCAGAGCGGGGACCGGGACCCCCCCATCGCCCCCCCGGCCCCCCATCACCCCACGCTCCCCTGGGGGCACCCGGGTCAGAGCGGGGACCGGGACCCCCCCATCGCCCCCCCCGGCCCCCCATCACCCCACGCTCCCCTGGGACCCTCCCCCCAGCCCCCCATCACCCACGCTCCCCTGGGGGCACCCGGGTCAGAGCGGGGACCGGGACCCCCCCCATCACCCCCCCAGCCCCCCATCACCCCACGCTCCCCTGGGGGCACCCGGGTCAGAGCGGGGACCGGACCCCCCCATCGCCCCCCCCGGCCCCCGATCGCCCCCACGCTCCCCTGGGGGCAACCGGGTCAGAGCGGGGACCGGGACCCCCCCATCGCCCCCCCGGCCCCCCATCACCCCGCGCTCCCCTGGGACCCGGCCCCCGATCGCCCCCCCCGGTCCCCGATCGCCCCACGCTCCCCTGGGGGCACCCGGGTCAGAGCGGGGACCGGGACCCCCCCATCGCCCCCCCGGCCCCCCATCACCCCGCGCTCCCCTGGGACCCGGCCCCCGATCGCCCCCCCCGGTCCCCGATCGCCCCACGCTCCCCTGGGGGCACCCGGGTCAGAGCGGGGACCGGGACCCCCCCCATCGCCCCTCCCGGCCCCCCATCACCCCACGCTCCCCTGGGACCCTCCCCCCCAGCCCCGATCGCCCCGCGCTCCCCTGGGGGCAACCGGGTCAGAGCGGGGACCGGGACCCCCCCATCGCCCCCCCGGCCCCCGATCGCCCCACGCTCCCCTGGGACCCTCCCCCCAGCCCCCGATCACCCCACCCTCCCCTGGGGGCACCCGGGTCAGAGCGGGGACCGGGACCCCCCCCCATCACCCCACGCTCCCCTGGGGCACCTGGGTCACAGCGGGGGACCGGGACCCCCCCATCACCCCCCCGGCCCCCGATCACCCCGCGCTCCCCTGGGACCCGGCCCCCGATCGCCCCCCCCGGTCCCCGATCGCCCCACGCTCCCCTGGGACCCTCCCCCAGCCCCCGATCACCCCACGCTCCCCTGGGGGCACCCGGGTCAGAGCGGGGACCGGGACCCCCCCCCATCACCCCTCCCCCCAGCCCCCGATAACCCACGCTCTCCTGGGGGGCACCCGGGTCAGAGCGGGGACCGGGACCCCCCCCATCGCCCCGCCCTCCCCTGGGACCCTCCCCCCGGCCCCCGATCGCCCGCCCTCCCCTGGGACCCTCCCCCCGGCCCCCGATCGCCCCGCCCTCCCCTGGGACCCTCCCCCCGGCCCCCGATCGCCCCGCCCTCCCCTGGGACCCTCCCCCCGGCCCCCGATCGCCCCGCCCTCCCCTGGGACCCTCCCCCCGGCCCCCGATCGCCCCGCGCTCCCCTGGGACCCTCCCCCGGCCCCGATCGCCCCGCGCTCCCCTGGGACCCTCCCCCCGATCGCCCCGCGCTCCCCTGGGACCCTCCCCCCGATCGCCCCGCTCTCCCCTGGGACCCGGCCCCCCGATCGCCCCACACTCCCTTGGGGGTGACACCCGGGTCAGACCGGGAACCGGCCCCCCCCATCGCCCCGCGCTCCCCGGGACACCCCCCCCAGGCCCCTGATCACCCCACACTCCCCTGGGACCTTCCCCCCAGGCCCCTGGCTGAACGAGAGCAGGGCTGCCCAGCTCCAGTGACCCACGTGCGGAGACCCCCCATACTCCCCCTCGGAGCGGGTCTGGCGGCTCTGCCCCCACGTGGCGCAGGCGGCGATGGGTGAGTGGGGCAGAGGGAGGCGCCAGGTGCTGTGCTCACCCACAACGGTGCCGTAGCCCTGGGGGAAGCTGCGGATGAAGCTGTCGGCATTGGCCAGCCGGGCTGCGGCATAGACCTCGGCGTCGGAGGCACCCGGCTTCCCGAAGCGGATGTTCTCCAGGATGCTCGTTCCAAAGAGCGACGGCTCCTGGGGGGACAGGGCGCATCGGAGCGCCGGGAGCAGCCTGACCCCCCACCGCGCCCCACCTTGCACCCCCCCCACCGCACTGCCTCCCTGTCCCACCCCCGTGCCCTTCTCCCATCCCCCCACAACCCCTGCCCCACATCCTCCATGCCGTTCTCCATCCCTCCCATGCCCTGCTCCCCCACACCCCCTGCCCCACACCCTCCATGCCGTTCTCCCATCCCTCCCATGCCCTGCTCCCCCACACCCTGCCCCCCATGCCATTCTCCCATCCCCCCATGCTCTGCCCCATTCCCCCTGTCACGTTACAGGAATTATTTGGATCATATAGATCATTGGAGCACCCAAGGTCCTATGGTGACACCAAATCTTATGTGAAGGGGTCATAGCAGGTGTCTATGACCAGGTTGCTGGAGGGCTAATTATGAATATGCCATTAATATGTGTGTATCTTTTTGAAACTAAAGTTATGAATATTGGATATAAGGTGCCTGTATTCAAACTAATGCTTGGCTGCTGGGTGAAATCTCAGACAAGCTGTTGTTAACTTGGCTGGCCTGGCTGATGGCCCATTAAGGGACATCAACCACACAATGGACTTTGTAGATGCCTGTCCACACCCGAGCTGCTCTAGGAATGTCAACTGCCTGGTCAGAAACTGAATCCTGAGAGTCGGTAATTGGACCTTGTGGCTATGAACCTCCATTTTGCAACCGGACTCTGCAGAAGAAGGAGGAGGGTCTTGGCCCAGAAGAGAGAGTCTATAAAAGCTGGAAGAAGCATTCTCCATTTTGTCTTCTACCTCCAGCCTGCAGCCTGTCTTGCTTCCAGCTCTGAATGGACTTGGCTACACAGGTGAACTCTGGCCAAAGGTGCTGACCCATCCCGGGAGGGGATGCTTTCCAGAGACTGTGATTTGAACCTGCAGTTTATTCTACCTTTGCTGTAAGCCTGAACCAAGAGATGTGCCATTACTGCATGTAATTGATTTCTTTAACCATTCCTAACCCTCACCTAGACCTTTTTCCTTGTATAATAAACCTTTAGATTTTCGATTCTAAAGGATTGGCAACAGCGTGATTTGTGGAAGATCTGATTTGTATATTGACCTGGTGGGGCTGATTCTTTGGAATTGGGAGAACAGTTTTCTTTATTTGGGGGATTGGTTTCATAACCATTGATCCCCAGGACAGGTGGCTGCTGGTGATGATACTGGGAATCTGGAGTGTCTAAGGGAATTGCTTGTGTGACTTGTGGTTAGCCAGTGGGGCAAAACCAAAGTCTTTTCTGTTTGGCTGGTTTGGTGCCTTAGTGTGAAGAAACCCCAGCTTTGGGCTGTAGTTGCCCTTTGGAAGCAATCTGTCTGATCTGACACTCACAGTTGGGTCCCACCAGGAACAGCCCCGTCACACCCCCGTGTGCCACTCTCCTGCTCCTCCCTGCCGTGCCCCCCCATGCTCTGCTCCCTCGCTCTCCCCCACTGCCCCCCATTCCCCGCTCTGCCCCCCTCCCTGCACTCTCCCGCCCCCTCACCTGGCTG
>JAVMKO010000002.1:224583209-224684920 GCA_032164245.1 Sternotherus odoratus | reverse complement strand
GGCTCTGTCCGAGGTGGGGGGCCGTGGGGCCCACCCTCGAGGGCGGCCAGACCTGGGGGTCTGGTGCCAGCCCGGCCCAGCCCGCGTCACCCACTCACAGTTCAGCGCCATGTTGGACAGTCCCTGGAAGACAGCGATGCCCACGCCCAGCTTCTCGTTCAGCCGGCTCGACCGATCCACCTCATGACAGTACAGGCTGCAAGGCAGGGGGAGGCTGGCATCCCGCACCGGGCACCGGGGCCTTCCTTCAGCACCTCCCCCCGCACAGCGCCCCTAGCGCCTATGGGACCCGGCCAGGGGTGGCACCTCCCCCGCACAGCGCCCCCTGGCGCCTATGGGACCGGCCAGGGGTGGCACCTCCCCCCGCACAGCGCCGCTAGCGCCTATGGGACCCAGCCAGGGGATGGGGGTGGCACCTCCCCCGCACAGCGCCCCCTAGTGCCAGGCTGGGGGGGGGGCAAGGAAGCGAGCCCAGGTGGGAAGGAGAAAGGTCCCGGCCGTGGGGTGTGGGCTGCAGGGAGCATCTGCGCGTGGCGCTGGCGGGGGTGGGGACGAAGCCGCTGCCCGGTACTTACGCCACCTCTCTGCCCTCCATGGCAAAGGCCCGCACCGTCCGCACGTTTCCCAGAGCCTCGGCGGCCACCCCCGTGGCCCTGGCCACCTGCAGAGAGACGCTCACAGGCCACCCTGCTCGGGGCAGGAGCCACGGCCAGGGCACCTGCCACCTGGACCCTCCCTCCGTACCAGGGTCCCACAGCCACCGTTTGCACCTGGCACTGCAGCGATGCTAACGGGTATGAATATTCTGGGACTGGAATCTGCTGTGCACCGGGGCTCACTGCAGGGTTAGAACTGCCGAGCGTGGTCATCCTAGTGACCTCCTGAGGCCTCTGCCTGCCCCTCTGCTCTGGGGAATGCAGAGTGGGGGCCATTCCTGGGGGCTAGAATCCTGATGGGTCACTGACTAGGGCAGCTGGTTGTAGCTGGTTTATTCACGGCAGGCCTGCCTGGGTATGTGCGGACCAGCCCCTGGGCAATGAAGAACGGGGTGTCACGGGACATGTGACCCGTCACAGGATACTCGAATCCATCTTCAATCTGGTGCTTTTCCATTGAGACGGAGGGGTGAGGGGGACCCAGAGAAACAAAAGATCCTGCCTTTTGCCAAAGCTATAAAGGGGGGGGGGGGGGAAGGAGCAGGACAAAGGGGGCCAGTCATGAGAAATCCCCCACTACCCACCTGAGCTGGAATGAACGAGGACTGGAGCGGGGGAGAGGATCGGGCCCAGACTAGGAAGGAGTCTAGTCTGTGAGACACGCTCATTGGAACATCTCCGAGGGGGAGATCGCACCTGTAATCAGGGTCTGACAGCGTTCGGCTTAGACTTGCCTGGTTTTGCTTTATTTTGGTGACTGACTTTGTTCTGTCTGTTATTACTGGACACCACTTAAATCCTGCTTGTTCTACTTCAGACAATCACTTACTATTTACCCCAGAGTGAGTGATTAATGCCGGGGGGGGGGGGGGGGGGAGGGGGGAGGGGGGGCTGTGCATCTCTCTCCAGCAGTGAGATACATACAATCACTTGTTATGTAACCCAGAGTGAGTGATTAATGCCGGGGGGGGGGGGGGGGGGGGAGGGGGGGGCTGTGCATCTCTCTCCAGCAGTGAGATACATACAATCACTTGTTATGTAACCCAGAGTGAGTGATTAATGCCGGGGGGGGGGGGGGGGGGGCTGTGCATCTCTCCAGCAGTGAGATAGAGGGTGGACAATTTATGAGCTTATCCTGTGGAGTCAAACGGATTTCACTGGGTGCTGGAGACATGGACCCTGCAGAGCTGTTCTCACGTAAAGTCTGCGGCTTTGGGGACGGGGCCCAGACCCTGGGTGGCAGCAGGCTGGTGTGTCCGGCTCCACAAGGCAGGGATCTGGAGTCCCAGGCTGGCAGGGACAATGGGCTCCGAGGTAATCTCAGCACATCGGGTGACTGTCCCAGGGGGGCTCTGTGACCGAGCCCGGCACAGGGGGCGTTACCTGCTCCTGGGCCTGGCGGGACAGGCTGCGCAGGACAGAGCCGATCAGGGCACCGGTGCCCACCAGGCTGGGCATCGCCACCAGCAGGAGCCCGGTCAGCTTGGGCGAGAGCAGGTAGAGCGAGGCGAAGCAGCCCACGGTCTGCGTGAAGCTGCGCAGGCCCTGGAGGCAGAGACCCAGTCAGCAGGATGCCATGTGGGCCCCGGGTCCTCCCCAGCAGTGCCAGGAGAGACCCAGGGCTGGGCTCACATGGGCACTCAGCGCCCGCGGTGAGGGTGGCTGGCTGGGGGGGAGGGGGGGAGACACTGGGGCTGCTCCCATGGGCCTCACCTGGGAGATGACGAGTTTGAAGGAGGATTTGAACTCCTGGATGTCAGCCGTGAGCCGATTCACCAGCTGCCCTGTCCGGTTGGCATCAAAGAACGCCACGTCCTGCCTGGGGGGAAGGTGACGGGACAGGAGCTGGGGGGAAGGGTCCTGCAGGAACTGCTGCCTCCAACCAACCCCCCCCCCCCCCAGCCAACCGCTCCCCCAGCCCCTCAACCAACCCCCCCCAACCAACCCTCCCCCTCTCAACTCCCCAACCTCCCCTGCTCCCCCAACCAATCCCCGCTCCCCCAACCAGCCCAACTACTCCCCCCTCCTAACCTCCCGTGTCATTCCCCCACCCCTTGCTCCCCAAACATGCCCCCCCACTGCAGTCATTGCCCCCAGTTCCCCCCCCCCCCATGCTCACTCCTGACCTTTCCCCTGGAGGCATCCCCCCCTCCCCCCCCAGTGGATGGACTTACCGCAGCAGGGATGTGAAGAGGGCCTTACGCATGCTGCCGGCCACCCGCTCCCCAACCCGCGCCAGGAGCACGATGTAGCTGAAGGTCAGCAGCCCCTGGGGATGGAGGAATGGCCACAGCAGGTCAGCCCCCTGCCCACCAGCCCAGCCCCCTGCCCACCAGCGCCGGTGAGAGCCCCACCGCCGCAGACTGGAGTGACCAGCCCCTTCTGGAGTCTCATCCCAACCCCAGGAGCCAGCAGCGGCTTTCACATCCCTGCCACAGAGGTGGTGCCAGGAATCAAACCATCCCTGGATGTCGCAACGGCCCGCTGCGGAGCTGGGATTAAACCACAGTCCGGCACAGGACTCTGCCTGGCTAGTCTTGGTCCCCTCCTCGGGCCCGGGCCTCAGCAACGTCCAGTGGCAGAGAGTCCCACAGTCCCACCACCCCTCCTGGATTAGTGTGGAACGTCCACGGACCGGCCCCTCGTCCTTGAGCTCGGCCCCCCAGCTCACCTGCAGGCCGTAGAGCAGGAGCAGGCGGAGGGCCGGCCGGCGCACCTCCCGCAGGTAGTCGCCGAGGTGCCGGCGGGTGCAGCGCGCCACCACGTCCACCAGCTCCCCCAGCAGCGAGGGGATCCGCACGTTGAGCAGCGCCACGCCCAGGGCGAACTGCAGAGACATCCGAGCCCGGCGGTCACCCCTGGGGGCCGGCCAGTGGGGGCACCGCCCCCCGGGGCCCCAACGGGGACATGGGGGGGCGCGGCCCCCCGGGGCCCCAACGGGGACATGGGGGGGCGCGGCCCCCCGGGGCCCCAACGGGGACATGGGGGGGCGCGGCCCCCCGGGGCCCCAACGGGGACATGGGGGGGCGCGGCCCCCCGGGGCCCCAACGGGGACATGGGGGGGGCGCGGCCCCCCGGGGCCCCAACGGGGACATGGGGGGGCGCGGCCCCCCGGGGCCCCAACGGGGACATGGGGGGGCGCGGCCCCCCGGGGCCCCAACGGGGACATGGGGGGGCGCGGCCCCCCGGGGCCCCAACGGGGACATGGGGGGGCGCGGCCCCCCGGGGCCCCAACGGGGACATGGGGGGGCGCGGCCCCCCGGGGCCCCAACGGGGACATGGGGGGGGCGCGGCCCCCCGGGGCCCCAACGGGGACATGGGGGGGGCGCGGCCCCCCGGGGCCCCAACGGGGACATGGGGGGGCGCGGCCCCCCGGGGCCCCAACGGGGACATGGGGGGGCGCGGCCCCCCGGGACCCCAACGGGGACATGGGGGGGCGCGGCCCCCCGGGACCCCAACGGGGACATGGGGGGGCGCGGCCCCCCGGGACCCCAACGGGGACATGGGGGGGCGCGGCCCCCCGGGACCCCAACGGGGACATGGGGGGGCGCGGCCCCCCGGGACCCCAACGGGGACATGGGGGGGCGCGGCCCCCCGGGACCCCAACGGGGACATGGGGGGGCGCGGCCCCCCCGGGACCCCAACGGGGACATGGGGGGGCGCGGCCCCCCGGGACCCCAACGGGGACATGGGGGGTGCGGACCCTGGGCCCCAACGGGGACATGGGGGGTGCGGACCCTGGGCCCCCAACGGGGACATGGGGGGTGCGGACCCTGGGCCCCCAACGGGGACATGGGGGGTGCGGACCCTGGGCCCCCAGGCCAGCCGAGGGAGGGACCCCTCCCCCCGGTCCCGGGGCGCACCGGGCGGTTCTTACCAGCACGGCCGCCGACAGGGTCAGCAGCTGCGGGCGAAGGAACTTCCAGAGCTCGGCCCAGTCGAAGCGCGGCTCCGGCCCGGGGGCGGCGGGGGCCAGGACGCGGCTCCCCACCGCCTGGCAACGGGCCGCTCGTCCGAGACCGGCGCCCAGCAAGGCGGGTCCCAGCAGCGCCGCGGGGCGGGGGACCCGGAGGAGGCGGGAGACGCTGCGGGAGAAGAGAAGGGGGGGGGGTGAGGGGCCCGGGGGGGGGTTGAGGGGCCCGGGGCGGGGGGGGGTGAGGGGCCCGGGGCGGGGGGAGTATGAGGGGCCCGGGGGGGCAGCTCCGCGCGCCTGTCAGCGTGTCGCGCGCACGGGGACCCCCCCGCACGGCCTAGGACCCCCCCCGGGCCCCGCAGCTCCCGGGCGGGGGGGGGAACCGGGGGGACCCAGGCGCCGGGTGACGCGGTACCTGGGCGGGGGGCGCAGCGCGGGGCGGGCCCGGCAGCCCCCGCGCCCCGCCCGGAGCAGGAGCAGCAGCAGCATCGCGGGGCACCGGCCGGCGGCCCACAATGCACCGCGCGCCGGCGGGGCCGGTCGTCGCCACAGAGACGGCGAGAGCTTCCGGGTCACAGCCCCGCCCCCGTTCTGACCCCGCCCCTTTCCAGAGCCCCGCCCCCAAGGCAGAGCCTCCCCGCGCCAACCCCGCTCCTGACATGGCCCCGCCCCCCTGCGTCCGAGCCCTGCCCCCAAGCCATGGCTCCACCCCCGTTCTCCCTGTGTCCGAGCCCCGCCCCCCGTCCGACCCCGCCCCCCGGGGCAGAGCTCCGCCCACCCGTAGACTGACCCACGCCCTCGCTGGGCCCGAGCCCCCCCCCCAGCAATGACCCCGCCCCCGCTCAGCTCCCCACCCTTGCCGGACTGGAGTCAGACCCAGAGCTGCTCCCGCGGCTCCGTGGCCCCCGTGCGAGTGCCCTGGGAAAGCAGCTGGCTCCATGTTCCCCGTGCGAGGGCCCTGGGAAAGCAACTGGCTCCGTGTTCCCCGTGCGAGGACCCTGGGAAAGCAGCTGGCTCCGTGTCCCCCGTGCGAGGGCCCTGGGAAAGCAACTGGCTCCGTGTTCCCCGTGCGAGGGCCCTGGGAAAGCAACTGGCTCCGTGTCCCCCGTGCGAGGGCCCTGGGAAAGCAGCTGGCTCCATGGCCCCCGTGCGAGGGCCCCGGGAAAGCAGCTGGCTCCGTGGCCCCCGTGCGAGGGCCCCGGGAAAGCAGCTGGCTCCGTGGCCCCCGTGCGAGGGCCCCGGGAAAGCAGCTGGCTCCGTGGCCCCCGTGCGAGGGCCCCGGGAAAGCAGCTGGCTCCGTGGCCCCCGTGCGAGGGCCCCGGGAAAGCAGCTGGCTCCGTGGCCCCTGAACCTCCCTGTGCCCAGGTGACCCGCTTCCTTCTGGGCCTTGGTGCAGTCGGCGCGCTGGCCGGGTCCGTGTCCCCCGGGCGTCGGACCCACAGCCAGCTGGGGCTCGGCTGCGGCTGAACGGGTGGCCCTGCCCTCGCTGCTGGGCTGACCCCAGACCAGGGGGGCGCCGGAGGCCTCACCTGACACGGGCCCGGCCGCTGCTCGCCGGAGGCATCGTGGAAATGACAAGCTGCAGTTATCAAAACTAAATGCTTTATTGGGTGGTCCGGGGGGGGGGCAGCAATGGGGCGAAGGGCCCTGCCCCACCCCCGAGGGCGGAGGAGCCAGGGGCCGCTCAGGGGTCAGGGTCCTGCAGGCTCCGCGCCGAGAAGGACTGAGAGCGGATCCGCGAGGCCACCTCCTGCGTGCGGAACGTCAGGCCGAAAATGTCCTCGTGGTAGCGGTTCTGGTCCTGGGGGAGAGACCCGCTGTGAGGGGGCGCGGGCAGGGCAGCACCCGCAGGGCAGCACCCGCAGGGCAGCGAGAATACCCAGGGAGACCTGCAATCCCAGCCCCCCTCACTCCCGACCCGCAGCCCCTGCCAGCCCAGCCCTGGGCCCCCCAGCGCTGCTGGTGCCCCTCACTCCCGACCCGCAGCCCCTGCCAGCCCAGCCCTGAGCCCCCCAGCGCTGCTGGTGCCCCTCACTCCCGACCTGCAGCCTCTCTCCCAGCCCTGCCTCCTCCCCCCAGTCTGCCAATGCTCCTCACTCCCGACCCACAGCCCCCTGCCAGCCCAGGCTCCCCACGGCCCCGTGCCCCCCAGCTGGAGCTGCTCCCCACCCCGTACCCGGAGTTCGCTGATTAAGTCTCCGGCCTCGGCCAGCGTCATGCCTCCCTCCTGGGCCAGGATCTGCTGCACCGTCTGCAGGACGCCGGTGGCCATGGTGACGTCCCCGCAGACGTAGAGGTGCCCCCCGCGCTGGCACAGCAGCTGGTACACGTCACCCGCCAGCTGCGTCCGCAGGACGTCCTGCACGTAGGCCTGGGGCAGGGCAGAGCGTCACCGTCAGCCGCCCTGGCCCCCCAGCCAGCCCCCCGGGCACAGCCCCCTTACCTTGGGGACGTCGGGGTCCCTGGAGAAGGCCGTCAGCACCCGGCTCAGGGCCCCCTTCTGCTGGGCCTCCAGCGCCTCCTGCTGGTAGAGGTGGTCGAGGCGGGCGCAGCGGCAGCCAAACACCAGGGTCATCTCGCCCGGCTGGAGGCCTGGAGGGCAGGGGCAGGGTGAGGGGCAGTGCTGGCCCCCCCCCCCTCGCCCTGCTAAGACCCCTCCCGGACACACCTGGGCCCCCCCAGTGCCCCTGGGCAAGGCGCACCAGGCCCCCCCACCGGGAGCCCTAGGGACCCCCAGCCCTCATGCAGCCCCCCCAATCCAGCCCCCCCCCCATCTGACCTTCTGTCTCCATGTCGTGCAGCCGCTGCTGCCAGAAGCCCCGGAAAGGGGCGATGCCGGTGCCTGGGCCCACCAGGATGCAGGGGGCGCTGGGGTCCTGCGGGAGCCGGAAGGACGGGGCCCTGTGTGGGGAGTGAGGGTGTGTGGGGGGTGGCACCGGGTCGGGCACCCAGCTCCGCCCACAGCCGGTGCACTGCAGGGGCCTCGGGGCAGGGGCCACAGCAGCAGAAAGGGTTAATGGAAGGAGGGGGGGGTCCCCAGACTAGGGGGAGCAGGGCATGCTGGGAGCTGTAGTCTCTGTAGGGTGGAAAAGCCACAGGAGGGAGCTGGGGGCAGAGTCCCAGTTCCACCAGCCCCTGCCCTGTGCCCCAGGCAGGATTCTGCCCCCCGCCCTGGCTCTGTCCTGTGGGGGTCCCGGCCCCCCAATCCCCACCCTGGCTCTGTGCCCCCTGTGGATCCCACCCACCCCCAGATCCCACCCTGGCTCTGTGCCCCATGCGGATCCCGGCCCCCCCCGATCCCACCCTGGCTCTGTGCCCCCTGTGGATCTCTGCCCCCCAGATCCCACCCTGGCTCTGTGCCCCCTGTGGACCCCGCCCCCCCCAGATCCCACCCTGGCTCTGTGCCCCCTGTGGATCTCGGCCCCCCAGATCCCACCCTGGCTCTGTGCCCCCTGTGGATCTCGGCCCCCCAGATCCCACCCTGGCTCTGTGCCCCCTGTGGACCCCGCCCCCCCCAGATCCCACCCTGGCTCTGTGCCCCCTGTGGATCCCGCCCCCCCCCAGATCCCACCCTGGCTCTGTGCCCCCTGTGGATCCCGCCCCGCCCCAGATCCCACCCTGGCTCTGTGCCCCATGCGGATCCCGCCCCCCCCCGATCCCACCCTGGCTCTGTGCCCCCTGTGGACCCCGGCCCCCCAGATCCCACCCTGGCTCTGTGCCCCATGCGGATCCCGGCCCCCCAGATCCCACCCTGGCTCTGTGCCCCATGCGGATCCCGGCGTGTGACGAAGTGGGAGTACTGTGTGTGTGTGTGTGCCTCAGTTTCCCCTGTGCATTTCTTAAGTGTCTATGTGAAGGTAATGCAGAGCAGAGCCACTGCAGGTATTCAAAGGTGTGCATCCCTGGAAGCTGTAACCTGACCCCAGGTGGGGGAGGGAGGTCAGCTGAACCTGTTGAAGGGAGGTCAGGTGATGCCTGAAGCCCGGGAAAGGAACAAAGGAGCAGGAAGTGGCTAGGGGGGTTTGAGTCAGTCTGGGTCTGGGTCTAGCTGGAGAGGGGAGAGAAGCCATCTTCTCCCTCGTGGGCCCGAGATGGATCCAGCGGAGGGCTCACGCTCTTTCGCTGCATGGTCTGTGTTGGACCAGATGAAAGTCATCGAATAAACCTGGGGGAGAAGCAGGAGCCCAGAATCTGGGTCTCACCTCCTGGCACACCCCAGAAAGGCCTGACTGGATGGACCCTGTTTGGACTGAGAAGCTGTGAGTTGGATGGTTCCTGACATCTCAAATAAACCGTCTATTCTGCTGGCTGGCTGAGAGTCACGTCTGACTGTGGATTTGGGGTGCAGAACCCATGGGGTCCCCCAGGACCCCGTCCAGGCGGGCTTGCTGGGGGAAGCACACGGAGGGGCAGAAGGTGCTGAATGCTCCGAGGTCAGACCCAGGAAGGTGGAAGTGGGGACCCCTGAAGCTCCTGGCCTGGGAAACAGGCTGTGTACGGAGAAGGGGCCCTTCACCCGGAGTCCGGTCTGGCTTCCTAGGGAGCGGTTCCAGACCATCGCCCGGGCGCTCCGTGACACGGCCCCCCAGATCCCACCCTGGCTCTGTGCCCCCTGTGGATCCCGGCCCCCCAATCCCCACCCTGGCTCTGTGCCCCATGTGGATCCCGGCCCCCCAATCCCCACCCTGGCTCTGTGCCCCATGTGGATCCCGGCCCCCCAATCCCCACCCTGGCTCTGTGCCCCATGTGGATCCCGGCCCCCCAGATCCCACCCTGGCTCTGTGCCCCATGCGGACCCCGGACCCCCCGATCCCACCCTGGCTCTGTGCCCCCTGTGGATCTCGGCCCCCCAGATCCCACCCTGGCTCTGTGCCGCATGCGGATCTCAGCCCCCCCCCGATCCCACCCTGGCTCTGTGCCGCATGTGGACCCCGGCCCCCCAGATCCCACCCTGGCTCTGTGCCCCATGCGGATCTCAGCCCCCCCCCGATCCCACCCTGGCTCTGTGCCGCATGTGGACCCCGGCCCCCCAGATCCCACCCTGGCTCTGTGCCGCATGTGGACCCCGGCCCCCCAGATCCCACCCTGGCTCTGTGCCCCATGCGGATCTCAGCCCCCCCCCCCGATCCCACCCTGGCTCTGTGCCGCATGCGGATTCCGGCCCCCCAGATCCCACCCTGGCTCTGTGCCCCCTGTGGATCCCGGCCCCCCAGATCCCACCCTGGCTCTGTGCCGCATGCGGATCCCACCCACCCCCAGATCCCACCCTGGCTCTGTGCCCCCTGTGGATCCCGGCCCCCCAGATCCCACCCTGGCTCTGTGCCCCATACGGATCCCGCCCCCCCTTACCCTCTGATGAAGGCCGGCACCGTGTCCCCCTCCTGCAGCTGGGCCAGCCAGGTGGAACAGACCCCGAAGTGCAGGGGCCCCTGCCCGTCTGTGGGACACAGGGGAGGAGAGACAGATGCTCAGAAGCCTGATGGGGATGGCGCCTGCCTCTCCTCCCCCTCCCCTTCCACCCGGTGCCCCCCCCCACATAGAGTCTAGGACAGCCCCTCAAATCTGTCACCTCAGGTGTGGGGATCTCCCTCCCATCCTCAGCCGGGAAACCAAGGCAAAGAATTCATTTCCTGTCTCCAGAACGGCCTTACCGCCCTTGACACTGTGATGGAATGAGGGGTTCCCTTGGGTTCCCTATGGGGTGCTTGCAGAGGGGGTGGGACTCCGTTTCCCTGTTACGGGTTGTCACGTTACTGAAATGATTTGGGATCATATAGATCATTGGTGCAGCCAAGGTGCTGTAGTGGCACCAAATATCGTGTACAGGGGGGGTCATATAAGGTGTCTACGACCAGGTTATGATCTGCTGATTATGATTAATCTATCTGTAGGTGGGTATCTTTTTTGTAACTAAAGTTATGAATATTGGCTATATGGTGCCTATATTTCAAACTGATGCTTGGCTTCTGGGTGAAAATTCAGACAAGCTGCTGTTAACTCCCCTGGCCTGGCTGATGGGCCGTTAAGGACCATCAACTACACAATGAACTTTGTCCACACCCGAGCTTCTCCGGGAATGTGACCTGCCTGGTCAGAAACTGAATCTTGGAGAGTCTGATAATTGGACCATGTGGCTATGAACCTCCATTTTACAACTGGACTCTGCATGGGGGGGGGGGGGGTGTCTTCACCCACAAGAGGAAGTCTATAAAACCTGGGAGAAACTCCCTCCATTTTGTCTTCTACCTCCAGTCTTCAGCCTGCCTTGTTTCCCCATCCCTGGAGGGGATGCTTTCTGAGACTTTGATTTAAACCTGCAGTTATTCTACCACTGATGCAAGCCTGAGATTTGCCATCACCGCATGTAATTGATTTCTTTTAACCTTTCCTAACCCTCACCTAGACCTTTCTCCTTGTATAATAAACCTTTAGATTTTCGATTCTAAAGGATTGGCTACAGCGTGATTTGTGGTAAGATCTGATTTGTATATTAACCTGGGTCTGGGGCCTGATTCTTTGGAATTGGGGAGAACCGTTTTCTTTATTTGGGGGATTGGTTTTCATAACCATTGATCCCCAGGACAGGTGGCTGCTGGTGGTGATACTGGGAAGCTGGAGTGTCTAAGGGAATTGCTTGTGTGACTTGTGGTTAGCCAGTGGGGAGAAACCAAAGTCTTTTCTGTTTGGCTGGTTTGGTGCCTTAGTGTGGAAAAACCCCAGCTTTGGGCTGTAGTTGCCCCTTTGGAAGCAATCTGTCCTGATCTGACACTCACAGTTGGATCCCACCAGGAACCGCCCCGTCACAGGGGGTCACTCACCCTGGCGGGGGAGGGGGGTCGCTCACCCTGGCAGGGGGGAGGGGGGTCGCTCACCCTGGCAGGGGGGAGGGGGGATCGTTCACCCTGGCGGGGGGGGGTCGCTCACCCTGGATGGGGGGGGTCGCTCACCCTGGCGGGGGGGGGTCGCTCACCCTGGCGGGGGGGAGAGGGGGGTCGCTCGCGGGGGAGGGGGTCGCTCACCCTGGCGGGGGGGGGTCGCTCACCCTGGCGGGGGGGGGTCACTCGCGGGGGGGGGTCGCTCACCCTGGCGGGGGGGGGGTCGCTCACCCTGGCGGGGGAGGGGGGTCGCTCACCCTGGCGGGGGGGGTCGCTCACCCTGGCGGGGGAGGGGGGGTCGCTCGCGGGGGAGGGGGTCGCTCACCCTGGCTGCGATAGGCCAGCACGGCCACGGTGAGGTGGATGTGGCGGGGGTGGGCGCGGGGCGCGGAGCTGACCGAGTAGTAGCGCGGCTGCAGCAGGGGCAGCTGGGTGAGCAGCAGGGAGGCCGGCAGCGCCAGCGAGGGGAACTGCTCCAGAACCTGGCCCAGCCCGGGGCACCGGAACCACTTCCACTCCTCGTAGAGCTGGGCGTCCTGCAACGGCACCAGGCTGGGACCCGCCGAGCCCCCCTGAGCCCCCACCGCCCCCCACAGCCGGGCTGGGACCCGCCGAGCCCCCCTGGACTCCCCACCGCCCCCCACAGCCGGGCTGGGACCCGCCGAGCCCCCCTGAGCCCCCACCGCCCCCCACAGCCGGGCTGGGACCCGCCGAGCCCCCCTGAATCCCCACCGCCCCCCACAGCCGGGCTGGGATCCGCCGAGCCCCCCTGAGCCCCCACCGCCCCCCACAGCCGGGCTGGGACCTGCCGAGCCCCCCTGAGTCCCCACCGCCCCCCACAGCCGGGCTGGGACCCGCCGAGCCCCCCTGAGCCCCCACCGCCCCCCACAGCCGGGCTGGGACCTGCCGAGCCCCCCTGAATCCCCACCGCCCCCCACAGCCGGGCTGGGACCCGCCGAGCCCCCCTGAATCCCCACCGCCCCCCACAGCCGGGCTGGGACCCGCCGAGCCCCCCTGAGTCCCCACCGCCCCCCACAGCCGGGCTGGGACCCGCCGAGCCCCCCTGAGCCCCCACCGCCCCCCACAACCGGGCTGGGACCCGCCGAGCCCCCCTGAGTCCCCACCGCCCCCCACAGCCGGGCTGGGACCCGCCGAGCCCCCCTGAATCCCCACCGCCCCCCACAGCCGGGCTGGGATCCGCCGAGCCCCCCTGAGCCCCCACCGCCCCCCACAGCCGGGCTGGGACCTGCCGAGCCCCCCTGAATCCCCACCGCCCCCCACAGCCGGGCTGGGACCCGCCGAGCCCCCCTGAATCCCCACCGCCCCCCACAGCCGGGCTGGGACCCGCCGAGCCCCCCTGAGCCCCCACCGCCCCTCACAGCCGGGCTGGGACCTGCCGAGCCCCCCTGAATCCCCACCGCCCCCCACAGCCGGGCTGGGACCCGCCGAGCCCCCCTGAATCCCCACCGCCCCCCACAGCCGGGCTGGGACCCGCCGAGCCCCCCTGAGCCCCCACAGCCCCCCACAGCCGGGCTGGGACCTGCCGAGCCCCCCTGAATCCCCACCGCCCCCCACAGCCGGGCTGGGATCCGCTGAGCCCCCCTGAATCCCCACCGCCCCCCACAGCCGGGCTGGGACCCGCCGAGCCCCCCTGAGCCCCCACAGCCGGGCTGGGACCTGCCGAGCCCCCCTGAATCCCCACCGCCCCCCACAGCCGGGCTGGGATCCGCCGAGCCCCCCTGAATCCCCACCGCCCCCCACAGCCGGCCTGGGATCCGCCGAGCCCCCCTGAATCCCCACCGCCCCCCCACAGCCGGGCTGGGACCCGCCGAGCCCCCCTGAGCCCCCAGAGCCCCCCACAGCCGGGCTGGGACCCGCCAAGCCCCCCTGAATCCCCACCGCCCCCCACAGCCGGGCTGGGATCTGCCGAGCCCCCCTGAATCCCCACCGCCCCCCACAGCCGGGCTGGGACCCGCCGAGCCCCCCTGAGCCCCCAGAGCCCCCCACAGCCGGGCTGGGACCCGCCAAGCCCCCCTGAATCCCCACCGCCCCCCACAGCCGGGCTGGGACCCGCCGAGCCCCCCTGAGCCCCCACAGCCCCCCACAGCCGGGCTGGGACCCCCCGAGCCCCCCTGAGCCCCCACAGCCCCCCACAGCCGGGCTGGGACCCGCCGAGCCCCCCTGAATCCCCACCGCCCCCCACAGCCGGGCTGGGATCCGCCGAGCCCCCCTGAGCCCCCACAGCCCCCCACAGCCGGGCTGGGACCCGCCGAGCCCCCCTGAGCCCCCAGAGCCCCCCACAGCCGGGCTGGGACCCGCCGAGCCCCCCTGAGCCCCCAGAGCCCCCCACAGCCGGGCTGGGACCCGCCAAGCCCCCCTGAATCCCCACCGCCTCCCACAGCCGGGCTGGGACCTGCCGAGCCCCCCTGAGCCCCCAGAGCCCCCCACAGACGGGCTGGGACCCCCCGAGCCCCCCTGAGCCCCCACAGCCCCCCACAGCCGGGCTGGGACCCGCCAAGCCCCCCTGAATCCCCACCGCCCCCCACAGCCGGGCTGGGACCCGCCGAGCCCCCCTGAATCCCCACCGCCCCCCACAGCCGGGCTGGGACCCGCCGAGCCCCCCTGAATCCCCACCGCCCCCCACAGCCGGGCTGGGACCCGCCGAGCCCCCCTGAGCCCCCACCGCCCCCCACAGCCGGGCTGGGACCCGCCGAGCCCCCCTGAGCCCCCAGAGCCCCCCACAGCCGGGCTGGGACCCGCCAAGCCCCCCTGAATCCCCACCGCCCCCCACAGCCGGGCTGGGATCCGCCGAGCCCCCCTGAATCCCCACTGCCCCCCACAGCCGGGCTGGGACCCGCCAAGCCCCCCTGAATCCCCACCGCCCCCCACAGCCGGGCTGGGACCCGCCGAGCCCCCCTGAGCCCCCACCGCCCCCCACAGCCGGCCTGGGACCCGCCGAGCCCCCCTGGACTCCCCACCGCCCCCCACAGCCGGGCTGGGACCCCCCGAGCCCCCCTGAGCCCCCACCGCCCCCCACAGCCGGGCTGGGACCCGCCGAGCCCCCCTGGACTCCCCACCGCCCCCCACAGTCGGGCTGGGACCCACCAAGCCCCCTTGGACCCGCCAAGCCCCCACCGAGCCCCCCAATCCTCTTCCTTCCCCGAACCCCAACCACAGCCAGACTGGGACCCACAGAGCCCCCCACAGCACCTCCCATCTCCCACACTGCCCCCCACCTTCCCAGCAATACCACCCCTGCCCCCCATGACAGGCCCCCCCTGGTGGGCCCCCCCCCCCGCCGTGCTGGGCCTGGCCCCTGGCTGGCCCCGTGGCCACTGCCCCGGCTGCTCCCCCGGCCGTGCCCCAGACAGCGCCCCCCGGAGACCCCCGCACCTGGCTGAGCCGCTGCAGCTGCTCCCGCTCGGCCCGGTCCTGGGCCAGCGTGGCCAGGAGCTGCAGGAGCTGGGGGCTGGGCGGGCTGGTGATGTCCAGGAAGAAGGTCAGGGCCTGGCGTAGGGTGCAGGGGGGCAGGCGAGTGAGGGGCACCCAGCTGGCCTTGGGGCTGGCGCGCCCGCCTGCAGAGAGAGCGAGGGGGGCAGTGAACCTCGGCCGGGGCAGGACCCCGAGACGTGCCTCAGTTTCCCTCTTTCCTTTGCGTGGCTGCCCGCTGGATGCTCAGCGGGAGGTGGGGGGGGGAGGCGCCAGGCAGCTGACGGGGTAGGAGCGGGTCACCACAGACTGGCTGCCACTGCCCCGCTCCATGGCTGGGAGGTCCCCGTCTGGCACCCCGCAGCCCCGGGGATGGGGTCCCCCCTGCAGGGAAGCAGGGCCGAGGCTCCAGGGGGGGCGAGGGACCGAGAGGTGTCGGGGCCCGGGAGAGCCGGCGCTGGCCCCCCTCCCTGACGGAGACGGAGCGACAGAGCCTGCCCCGGGGGCCGGGGGAGAGCCAGGCGCCCGACGCAGCGCTATGGGGGGCCAGCGCGGACACACGGGGAGCATCGCGCCCGGCATGGCCTCCCGCCACCTCGGGCCAGGAGCACGGAGCGAGACGGGGCGCGGGGGCCGGAGGCCATGGGCCGCCCTAGGGAACCGGGGCCTGCTCAGGGGTCTCTGCTGAGGGCTGGGCACAGGCTGGGCAGAGACCAGACCCGGGGGATCCGTGACGGAGCCTGAGCTCCGCTGCCATCGGGGGCGGCCCCCCAGGTGCCCACCACAGAGTCGTTTGGAGGGAGCAACACAGGGAGCAAAAGGGGGCGCTAGTGCCGGACCCCCCCGGGATACCCCACCCCCCCTGGGATACCCCCCCGACACTCGCACCGGGCTCCCTGCCCCCGCGCTGGCTCTGGGGAGGAGCCCTCGCCTCTCACCACCGGTGGCCTTCTCCAGGATCTCCACGGCCAGGGGCTCCCCGGCAGGGGGCGGGTCCTCCACGCGCTCCAGCAGCTCCTGCACCAGCTCGGGGCGGTTGGCGGGGAAGATGCCCACATGGTCCCCGGGCAGGTACTGCAGCTCCGGCTGCCCGGCCGTGTCCAGGCGCACCAGGACGGTGGAGCGGCTGGGAGGGGGGGGAGGTGTCAGAGTGGGCCCCAGCGCTGGGGGCGGGCGGCCCGGGGGGGGGGGGTGTCTCACCTGGACTCCTGGCTCTGCAGGTTCTGCACGGAAAGGACTCGGCACAGAGACACCCTGCGCTTGTGCACGAGGGATAAACCTGCCGAGCGAGCGGAGCCGTCAGTGGGGCCGGCCCCCAGCGGGGGTGGGAGTGCTGACTGGGGGGGCTCCAGGCTACTCCTGCCCCAGCCTCTCAGCTCCAGGGATGCCAAGGGGGGCAGGCCCAGCGCGGCCAGGGACCAGTAACGCCCAGGGCGGCGCATAGGGCAAACGGCGACCCCGGCGTGACGGAGAATGACCCCGAGCCCGGCTCCATCGTCCCCTCGGCGCAAGCAACGCGCCCCATCGCCCGGCTTCCGGCCGCGGGAGCCTCCTGGACCACGCGCAGCCGCTTGGCTCTGTGCCCCAGGGGCGCCTCGGCCACGTCTGCACGAGCACAGTGGTGGGCTGGACGTGACCCCCCCGGGCAGCGACGTGTCACCCACAGCCACGCTGGGCAGTGCCCACGGTGCTGGGTTTCCCCGGCTTCGCCCTGTGCCCGCTGGTTGAGATACGCCAGCGGGAGAGACCCCCACGGAGACCCGGCCTCGCCCACGGGTCCCCCGTCCCCAGCCCCTCGACCGCCCTCTTCACCGACCCTCCCCAGTCCCTCCGTCCCTGCAGGCGGCGTGGGTCCTCGTGGCTGCACCGTCGCACGGGGGGTCATGCCCAGCTGGTGACCAGCCCCCCGAGTCCAGCGCCCCCTGCAGGGCGCGGGGGGGACTGGCCGGCCGGTACCTGTCAGCGTGTCCAGGGGCTCCGTGCTGACGCTCAGCCGGTATTTCTGGTGCTTCCAGCTTCGCCGCGCGGTGAAAACCTCCCGGGCGGCCTCCTCGGCATCGTCCCCCACACAGAAGGTGTCGCAGGCGGCCTGGGGGTATGGGGGGGTCATTGGAACCCCAGATCTCTGATGTCACAGCCCCCAGGCCCTGCTGGGGGGCCCAGAGCTCCAGTACCACCCCCGGGGGCAGCTGACTGCCAGCGGGACCTGACCGTGCAGCAAGGGGGGGCCCTTCCTTCTATAGCGGGGGGGGGACCCCCGGTATCCTCCCATCCCCCACCTCTCCTGGTCATCCCCCGGAACCCCCATCCCCCACTCCAGAGCCTGCCCCAGTCCCCCCTGCACCCCAACTCCCCCTGCATCCAGCCCCTCCCCCTGCACCCTAACTCCCCCTGCATCCAGACCCTCCCCCTGCACCCCAACTCCCCCTGCATCCAGCCCCTCCCCCTGCACCCCAACTCCCCCTGCATCCAGCCCCTCCCCCTGCACCCCACTCCCCCTGCATCCAGCCCCTCCCCCTGCACCCCACTCCCCCTGCATCCAGCCCCTCCCCCTGCACCCCCCTTCCCCTCCCCTCCGCCCCACTCACCTGGAAGACGCGTTTGGCCCAGGTGCGGAAGGCCTCCTCCTGGGCACACAGCTCGTCGCCCTCCCCCATGGCCAGGATGCGCTCGCCCCCCAGCTCCTCCAGCCGCGTGTCCACGGCGTGGGCGAAGGCGCAGAAGTGGGGGTAGGCCCGGGAGCCCAGCCCGAAGACCGAGAACCTGGGGGGCTCAGGAAATGGCAGCTGAGCCCCTGCTGGGGTTTTGCCCCGACCCCCCCTCCAGCCCCACCAAGAGGGGGACCCCAGGGCTGAGTGGGAACCCCCAGGTCACCTCCCACCAGCCCCAGGGACGCTGCAGGGCCGGGGGGGGGGGAGCTGGGCTGGTTGGGGCTGCGGGTCAGGAGCGAGGGGCACGGCAGGTGGGAGTGGGGCAGGGCTGGGATCACAACTAGCAGAGGGGCACTGGCTGGGGCTGCCTCTCCCCGTAGGGTGGCAGGGGGCACCATGGCTCTGGGGGAGGCACTGAGAGTGGGGGGAGGGGTCTGACCAGAAGGCCCCCTGGCCCATGTGTGACTTTCCCACTCCCATCCCCCGCCTGCTGCCCTCACCCGGGGGGGGGGGGGGGGTCCCCGACCTCACTGGCATCCCCACGTGCCAAAGGGAATTTTCAGTGACATTTTTACTAAGCCAATGTGTGCCTCAGTTTCCCTCTGCACTTTGCACCGTCACTGAAGGGTTGAGTCTTGTGGGGAAGTGGGGGAGTTTCTTGGTTTTTCCTTGTTTTCCAATGGTTTGCAAGCAGGGGGGGTGAGATTCAGTTTCCCTGGGTGTTACGGGTTTAATGAGATGAGGGGAGAGGGAATTCGAGGGAACTTGGGACCCCGGCCAAGAGCCTGGAGAATGGAGACCCCACGACCGGTGACCTGGAGCCCAGCTGAAGGGTCACAGCCGGTTCTGGCCAGTGAGGGGGACAATGGGCTGTGGGGAGGGGACCCCGGTGACCGGACCAGTCGGTTCCAGCCAGAGGACAAGAGGGGAGAGGAGGTCCAGGCGACCCTGTTTACAACCCTGTTTACCTGGAGAGAAGACAATGGAGAGGCGGGGCTGGGGCCGAGGATCTCAGCTGCCCAGCGGGGGCGGGCGGCTCGGGGCTGGAGAGGGGGAGCAGGCAGAGCCCCCTGGGTGCAGGGAGACGGGGATGTGCCGGGCTGAGGGGTCCAGACCTGAGGTCCGGAGAGTTTCCCGTGCTGGGTTCAATGCTCAATAAACCTCCTGTGTGACGCTGGCTGAGAGTCACTCCGGTCTAGTGAACAGGGGGCATCGTCCACTTGGGGGGTGGAGGTGTCCCGGAGCGCCCGGGCGATGGTCTGGAACCGCTCCCTAGGAAGCCAGACCGGACTCCGGGTGGAGGGCCCCTTCTCCGTACACAGCCTGTTTCCCAGGCCAGGAGCTTCAGGGGTCCCCACTTCCACCTCCCTGGGTCTGACCTCGGAGCATTCAGCACCTTCTGCCCCTCCGTGTGCTTCCCCCAGCAAGCCCGCCTGGGTGGGGTCCTGGGGGAGCCCATGGGTTCTGCACCCCAAATCCACAGTCAGACGTGACTCTCAGCCAGCCAGTAAAACAGGTTTATTCGATGACTTCTAATCACAGACCATGCAGCGAGCGTGAGCCCTCGACTGGGTCCATCTTGGGGCCAGAGAGTGAGATCGCTGCTCTCCCCTCTCCAGCCAGACCCAGACTGAGCCAACCCCCTCTAGCCCCACCCTGGTCTTCTTTGTCCCTTTCCCGGGCTTCAGGTATCACCTGACCTTTCTCCACCAGGTTCAGCTGACCTCCCTCCCCCACTTGGGGTCAGGTTACAGCTTCACCTTGGCTTTGCTTTGCATCAGCTACACATTCCTTTCCCTCCACATAGACACCCAAGAAATGCATAGGGGAAACTGAGGCACACACGCACAGGACTCCTACTTCGTCACAGGAGGCCCTGGGGGTCCCAGGCGAGGGGACTCCCTGAGGGGCCCACGGCAGAGGCAGACGTGCTAAGGCTCAGAGGGGGGCGGCTCCAGGAGGTGGAGGTCTGACCCCGGGAGAGAGGGGACCCCGAGAAGGGCTGTCTCACCGAAAGGGGCACCCCCCACAGACTGCACGGGGCCAGGAGTGGGCAGGACCTGTGGGTCCGTGACAGGAACCAGTGCAGGTGGCAGGGGACTGGGGGCTCCCGACAGGGGCTGGAGCAAACAGGGTCACGCAGCCTCGGGCTGAACCCGACCCCGGCTCCACAGCACGTCCTGCAAGACAGACGCCGAGGGCCGAACCAGCCGTGCCTGGCAGCAGGAAACCCCCGGCAGACGGGTGGTGGGAGGGCGCTGGTGGGCTCGGCTGGCCCGCCGGGCACTGGCCTGTGGCTGGACTCGGGCCTCACTGCCCTGAGCGAGGGGTGAACGCGCCCGGGAGCGTTGTCCCCACAGGGCCCAGCACGGCCTCGCTGCCGGGAGCACAGAGAGACGGGGGGCGGGAGTGAAGGGGTCACGCCCCGGCGCCTGGGGACCGGCCGGGCACAGTCCAGGCCCCGCGGCTCCGTGACAAGGGGTGAGTCTGTCTCTCCCTCACCCAGCAGACAAGGACCGTGGGGCAGAGCTGGGGCCGGGCCCCAGGTGTCCTGGCACCCCTGGCCGGGGGCATGGCCTGTCCCGCGGGCGGCGCCTACCGGAGCGTGCCCAGGGCCCCGGCGCTGTCCGTGTTGCTCGACTCCTTCCGCTTCTTCTTCCACGAGGCCACGAGCCCGTCGCTCTGCGAGACGCTGTTGAACCGGATCTTGTAGCTCCTGGGAGGGGACCCGCAGTGAGCCCCAGGTGGGGCAGGACCCGGCTAGGCCCATCCTCCCTGCCCCAGAGGGGCGGGCTGGCACGGGGGGGCAGGGAATGGGACCCGGGGCCTTTCCCCTCGATGGGGCGCCAGCTCCGGCCCCACCCCAGGGTGGGATGGGCTGGTGCAGGGGGCTGGGTCCCTCTCGAGGGCGCTGGTGTGAAGGGACATTTCCCTGGCATTCCGTTTGGAATGTGCCACCTGCAGCCTTGCCCCGGGAGCTGTGACCCCGGGCAGCCCAGGGACCCCGCTAACCCCACAGCCCCGGGCACAGGGGGCTGCCAGCCCCAGGGGGCCTCAGTGCTGGCCCGGAGCTGCCCCACCCCCAGGGGAATCACTCACTTTTGCTGCTCGGGCTGCGTGGAGCTGACATAGGGGCAGGACATCTCCATCAGCGCCTTGGCAAAGCTCTGCCGGGAGAGAGGGGTCAGGGGCTCGGGCGGGCACTGCCCGGCCCTCTAGCACTGCCAGGCCCTCTAGCACTGCTCCCCCCAGCGCTGCTCCCCCGGACACTCCCCGGCCCTCTAGCACTGCCTGCCACCCCCAGGAGCCGACCCCCGGGCTGATCCCCCGGGCACCGATCCTGGGCACCCCGCAACTTTCTAGTGCTGCCTGCCACCCCTGGGCACCGAAAACCCCATCTTGGGCACCTCCCTGACCCTCTAATGCCAGCTCCCCACCCAACAACAATCGTAGGTGCCGGCCCCAAGACTCTGCCCCCGGGGTCCCCCCTCACCTCCCCACTCTCCGGCGGGTCGCCGTTGCCGAAGGTGCTGGTCACGACCAGTACCAGGGTCTCATGCTCCAGGCTGACGATGTCGTACTCGTCCATGCAGAGAACCTGGGGGTGACGCTGGGGGTCAGTGGGGCAGAGGGTGCAGGGCAGTGGAGGGGGCCAATGGACACTGCTGGGCCTGTCGTCTGCCCGGGGCAGGCTGGGAGGAGGGATGCCTCTCTCCCCACCCACGCCGAGCCGGTGGAACTCCCTGCCACAGGGTCCCGCTCGGGCACGTTGCTGGGGATAACGCGACCGTCCAGAGGCCCGCGGGGGCGTCCGGCCGGGCTGCCTGCACCAGTCCTGGGCCGGCCTCTGCTAGGGGTCTGGGGGTCTCCCTCTGGGCAGGGTCCCTTGGAGCTGCTGGGCCTGGCCCCGCTATGGGTCCAGGGCACCTCACCTGGGCTGGTTATTCATCACTGACCGATAGGGGTCTCCCCGCCTCCTCCGGGGCCGGGGGGGCTACGGGGCAGTGCCGGGCTTCCCAGGGCGGGGATGGAACTCAGGGTCCTGGTTCCCAGCCCCACTTGCTCTAGCCACTAGACCCCACTGCCCCCCGGGAGGCCTGGCTCCCCACCCCCTCCCTCTCTGTACCCACCAGTCTCCTGCCCCCCAGCTCCCATCCTCCCCCAGCCCCCCAGGTGCCCCGCACCCACCCCAGTCAGCCCTGTACACCCCCTGCCCCAAAGCCAGCCGCCTGGCCCTGCCCCCTGGCAGCCCTGTCCTCGCCCAGCCCTGCCCCACAGCCAGACCCCTCTCCCACCCCAGCCAGGCCCTGTTCTTCCCCCCCCCCGCCAGCCCTCCACCACCCCATGCCCAGCCCCACCTTGGGGTCGAAGGCGTGCCGGAACAGCTCGCCCAGGTTCCAGGCGTAGGTGCGGGACTTGCCCGTCTCGGTGGCGTACAGGATGGTGGCCTTGACGCGTCGCGCCATCACGTGGACCATCAGCTTGGCCGAGATCTTCACCGCGCTGGGGAGAGGCCAGAGGGGTCACCGTGCCCACCCCCGCCCCCGCCGTGCCAGGGCTAGGGGCCAGGGTCTGAGCCAGCCGGGTACTGCGGCTACCAGCCATGGGGGGCGGGGGAGACACGAGGACGTGGCCTCAGTGCCTCTGCCAAAGCTTGGCCCGGGCAGAGCTGGCCAAGGCCTCTGTCAGCCCCCCGGATACTCTCTGCACCCCAAGCTCCCGCCATCCCCGCTCAGAGGGGTCAGAAAGGGTCCAGCCACTGGCACCTCTAAGCAGCTGGCCATGCCCAGACACGACACGTCCAGACACGCCTGTCCACGCCCTGCCAGTCCTGTCACACCAGACACCACACGTCCAGACATGCCTGTCCACGCCCTGCAAGTCCTGTCACACCAGACACCACACGTCCAGACACGCCTGTCCACGCCCTGCCAGTCCTGTCACACCAGACACCACACGTCCAGACACGCCTGTCCACGCCCTGCCAGTCCTGTCACACCAGACACGACACATCCAGACACGCCTGTCCACGCCCTGCCAGTCCTGTCACACCAGACACCACACGTCCAGACACGCCTGTCCACGCCCTGCCAGTCCTGTCACACCAGACACCACACGTCCAGACACGCCTGTCCACGCCCTGCCAGTCCTGTCACACCAGACACCACACGTCCAGACACGCCTATCCACGCCCTGCCAGTCCTGTCACACCAGACACCACACGTCCAGACACGCCTGTCCACGCCCTGCCAGTCCTGTCACACCAGACACGACACGTCCAGACACGCCTATCCACGCCCTGCCAGTCCTGTCACACCAGACACCACACGTCCAGACAGGCCTGTCCACGCCCTGCCAGTCCTGTCACACCAGACACCACACGTCCAGACAGGCCTGTCCACGCCCTGCCAGTCCTGTCACACCAGACACCACATGTCCAGACACCTATCCACGCCCTGCCAGTCCTGTCACACCAGACACCACACGTCCAGACACGCCTGTCCACGCCCTGCCAGTCCTGTCACACCAGACACCACACGTCCAGACACGCCTGTCCGCGCCCTGCCAGTCCTGTCACACCAGACATGACACGTCCAGACATGCCTGTCCACGCCCTGCCAGTCCTGTCACACCAGACACCACACGTCCAGACACCTATCCACACCCTGCCAGTCCTGTCACACCAGACATGACACGTCCAGACATGCCTGTCCACGCCCTGCCAGTCCTGTCACACCAGACACGACACGTCCAGACACACCTATCCACGCCCTGCCAGTCCTGTCACACCAGACACGACATGTCCAGACAGGCCTGTCCACGCCCTGCCAGTCCTGTCACACCAGACACGACACGTCCAGACAGGCCTGTCCACGCCCTGCCAGTCCTGTCACACCAGACACGACACGTCCAGACACACCTATCCACGCCCTGCCAGTCCTGTCACACCAGACACCACACATCCAGACACGCCTGTCCACGCCCTGCCAGTCCTGTCACACCAGACACGACACGTCCAGACAGGCCTGTCCACGCCCTGCCAGTCCTGTCACACCAGACACGACACGTCCAGACACACCTATCCACGCCCTGCCAGTCCTGTCACACCAGACACGACATGTCCAGACAGGCCTGTCCACGCCCTGCCAGTCCTGTCACACCAGACACGACACGTCCAGACAGGCCTGTCCACGCCCTGCCAGTCCTGTCACACCAGACACGACACGTCCAGACACACCTATCCACGCCCTGCCAGTCCTGTCACACCAGACACCACACATCCAGACACGCCTGTCCACGCCCTGCCAGTCCTGTCACACCAGACACGACACGTCCAGACAGGCCTGTCCACGCCCTGCCAGTCCTGTCACACCAGACACCACACATCCAGACACACCTATCCACGCCCTGCCAGTCCTGTCACACCAGACACGACACGTCCAGACACGCCTATCCACGCCCTGTGGGGGAGGATGTAAGGGATGGGGTGGGGGCAGTCTGAGGTCCCGGGACTGAGAAGGGGAGTTCTGAGGGGACGGGCTCTGCCCTTTCGCATCCCTTACAGTCCCACCTTCCACCCCTAGGACCTGACTCCCCCCACCCCGACCCACTCACAGGCCCCTTGCCCGCCCCACCTGCTCAGGCTTCCCCCAGCCCCTCCCCCTCCCCCTCGTCCCCACCCCGAGGCCAGGCTGGCACCTACTTGGCCACTTCTTTGAAGGTTTTCTTCCTGGTGACGCTGGTGCCCTTCGAGGTATAAACCTTCCAGGCGTCCGGCTGCAAAAGGAGCCAGCCAGGTCAGCCCGGCCACGCCCGACGGTTCCCCTGCACCCCCCCCCCCCCCGGTTACCTACTGCTGGGGGCCTCCCTGCACCACCACCCCGGTTACCTACTGCTGGGGGCCTCCCTGCACCCCCCCCGGTTACCTACTGCTGGGGGCCTCCCTGCACCCCCCCCCGGTTACCTACTGCTGGGGGCCTCCCTGCACCCCCCCCGGTTACCTACTGCTGGGGGCCTCCCTGCACCCCCCCCCGGTTACCTACTGCTGGGGGCCTCCCTGCACCCCCCCCCGGTTACCTACTGCTGGGGGCCTCCCTGCACCCCCCTCCCCGGTTACCTACTGCTGGGGGCCTCCCTGCATCCCCCCCCCCGGTTACCTACTGCTGGGGGCCTCCCTGCACCCCCCCCGGTTACCTACTGCTGGGGGCCTCCCTGCACCCCCCCCCCGGTTACCTACTGCTGGGGGCCTCCCTGCACCCCCCTCCCCGGTTACCTACTGCTGGGGGCCTCCCTGCACCCCCCCCCGGTTACCTACTGCTGGGGGCCTCCCTGCACCCCCCCGCCCTAGCTCACCTTGGCTCCGCCTCCTCCCCTGAGCACCCCGGTGCCACTACACTTCTCCCCCCCCCCCCAGGCTTGCGGAGCCAATCAGCTGTTTGGTGCAGCTAGCCTGGGAGGGGATGAGAAGCGGAGCGGGCGGCGTGCTCGGGGAGCCAGCGGTGCGCAGGTGAGCTGGGCCGGGGAGCGGTTCCCCTGCACGTCCCCCTCCCCGGCCCCCCTTCCCCAACTCACCTCCTCTCCACCAGCTCCCCTGAGCGCACTTTTAGGCTCCCCCGACCATTTGGTGCCCTAGGGGCGTTCGTCTAGTTCTCCTAGTGGTTGCACGGGCCCTGCTCCCCCATGCCAGGACCTGCAGAGACGTGCCAGCAGCTGGCTGCTTCCAGGAGTGGTGTGGGGCATGGCGGTGTGGGGCATGGCGGTGTGGGGCCATGGCAGTGCGGGGCCACGGCGGTGTGGGGCATGGCAGTTTGGGGCCGTGGCGGTGTGGGGCATGGTGGTGTGGGGCATGGTGGTGTGGGGCATGGTGGTGTGGGGCCACGGCGGTGCGGGGCCGTGGTGGTGTGGGGCGTGGCGGTGCGGGGCGTGGCGGTGCGGGGCGTGGCGTGGCGGGGCGTGGCGGTGTGGGGCGTGGCGGTGTGGGGCCATGGCGGTGTGGGGCCATGGCGGTTTGGGGTGTGGCGGTGTGGGCCGTGGCAGTTTGGGGCCTGGCGGTGTGGGGCGTGGCGGTGTGGGGCGTGGCGGTTTGGGGTGTGGCGGTGTGGGCCGTGGCAGTTTGGGGCCTGGCGGTGTGGGGCGTGGCGGTGTGGGGCCATGGCGGTTTGGGGCGTGGCGATGTGGGGCGTGGCGATGTGGGGCGTGGAGGTTTGGGGCATGGCGGTGTGGGGCGATGGCGGTGTGGGGCGATGGCGGTGTGGGGGCGTGGCGGTGTGGGGCGTGGCGGTGTGGGGGCGTGGCCGTGTGGGGGCGTGGCCGTGTGGGGGCGTGGCCGTGTGGGGCGTGGCCGTGTGGGGCGTGGCGTGCAGGTAGACTGCCGGAGCCCAGCGGTGCCGGCCCCCCTCCGTTAGTCCAGGCCCGGCTCTGGGAGCTCACCTGGTACCGGAAGCGGGGCGAGAGCTGGTAGTTGACCATCTCCTGGTGGAAGACGGGCGTGAGGCTGCCCGAGAGGGGGGGCACGAGCCAGACCCAGTCGGCCGGGCACCCCCCGCGCGTCTGCAGCTCGTTCTCCATGTGCTTGACGAAGGACTCCGTGGCCGCGTGGTGATCCACGATTGTCACCTTGGCAACCTGGGGGGATGGAAGGAAAGGAACAGATGGCAGAGCCCCCCCCCCCTCCAAGGGCACCAAGTCACCCCCCCAGAGCCAACCCCCCCCAAGGTCACCAAGTCACCCCCCCGAGCCAACCCCCCCCATGGGCACCAAGTCACCCCCCCGAGCCAACCTCCCCCCAAGGGCACCAAGTCACCCCCCCGAGCCAACCCCCCCCCCCATGGGCACCAAGTCAGACCCCTGAGCCAACCCCCCCCTCCAAGGGCACCAAGTCACCCCCCCGAGCCAACCCCCCCCCCAAGGGCACCAAGTCAGACCCCTGAGCCAACCCCCCCCCAAGGGCACCAAGTCACCCCCCAGAACCAACCCCCCCCAAGGGCACCAAGTCACCCCCCAGAACCAACCCCCCCCAAGGGCACCAAGTCACCCCCCAGAACCAACCCCCCCCAAGGGCACCAAGTCACCCCCCTGAGCCAACCCCCCCCAAGGGCACCAAGTCACCCCCCCAGAGCCAACCCCCCCCAAGGGCACCAAGTCACCCCCCTGAGCCAACCCCCCCCGCAAGGGCACCAAGTCACCCCCCTGAGCCAACCCCCCCCGCAAGGGCACCAAGTCACCCCCCCGAGCCAGGCCCCCGCCCAGGGCAGGCAGACAGGATGCCCATGTGAGGATATGGGGTCTCTGAGGTAACGACTGAACCCGGCTGGGCCCGCGCTGTGGGGTCCCTGCGGGGGCTGGGCAAGGGGCCGAGTCTCCTCAGGGGCCGTCTCCGGGGGAGCTCTCGGGGGGGGGGGGCTCCAGGCCCAGAGGGCCAGTCTAGGGGGCGGTGAGGCCGCGTGGCTCACCCTGGAGGCAGAGCGGGACCCCCAGGGGGGCTGGCACAGAGAAGGGGCCTCCCAGAGCCTGTTCCAAAGCTGGGGGCGCAGCCCCGCCCCTGTGGGTCCCTGACAGGGGGCCGGTGCTGAGCCTGCCCCAGCTCCCGGGGGCTGTGGGGCAGGGGACTCTGGGGGCCCGGGACCAGGGGCTGGGCAGGGGGGCCCAGGTCACAGAGGGAGGGGGAGACCCACGCGGAGAGCCCGGTTGACGGGCGGCGGGATCGAACCGGGGACGCTGGAGGAGCGAAGAGCCGCGGGGCCCTCGTCCCTCTTCCCCTGAGCGCTCTCGGGGCCACCCCACGGCGGCGTGTGGGTCACGGCTCCAACCCAGAGACAGGCCAGGGCTGCAGGGCCTGGTAACACTCCCCAGAGCCCCCCAGAGCCCCCCACACCGGGTGGGTCGCTGGTCCCGTCCCGTACCTGGAAGCTGTGCAGCACGGCCACGTTGATCGCCACGGCAACCGTGTCCTTCCACAGGGAGGAGGATTTCCGGGTGTCCAGCCCCATGTGCATGGCCACCTCCTGCCCCACAGACACCGTCAGCCCCCGCCCTGCCCCCACACCACCTCCTGCCCCACAGGGACCATCACCCCCCGCCCTGCCCCCACACCACCTCCTGCCCCACAGACACCGTCAGCCCCCGCCCTGCCCCCACACCACCTCCTGCCCCACAGACACCGTCAGCCCCCGCCCTGCCCCCACACCACCTCCTGCCCCACAGGGACCATCACCCCCCGCCCTGCCGCCACACCACCTCCTGCCCCACAGACACCGTCAGCCCCCGCCCTGCCCCCACACCACCTCCTGCCCCACAGACACCGTCAGCCCCCGCCCTGCCCCCACACCACCTCCTGCCCCACAGGGACCATCACCCCCCGCCCTGCCCCCACACCACCTCCTGCCCCACAGAGACCGTCAGCCCCCGCCCTGCCCCCGTGTCACCCCCAGCCCTGCCCCCACACCACCTCCTGCCCCACAGGGACCATCACCCCCCGCCCTGCCCCCACACCACCTCCTGCCCCACAGACACCGTCAGCCCCCGCCCTGCCCCCGTGTCACCCCCAGCCCTGCCCCCACACCACCTCCTGCCCCACAGACACCGTCAGCCCCCGCCCTGCCCCCGTGTCACCCCCAGCCCTGCCCCCACACCACCTCCTGCCCCACAGACACCGTCAGCCCCCACCCTGCCCCCACACCACCTCCTGCCCCACAGGGACCATCACCCCCCGCCCTGCCCCCACACCACCTCCTGCCCCACAGACACCGTCAGCCCCCGCCCTGCCCCCACACCACCTCCTGCCCCACAGGGACCATCACCCCCCGCCCTGCCCCCACACCACCTCCTGCCCCACAGAGACCGTCAGCCCCCACCCTACCCCCACACCACCTCCTGCCCCACAGAGACCGTCAGCCCCCACCCTACCCCCACACCACCTCCTGCCCCACAGACACCGTCAGCCCCCGCCCTGCCCCCACATCACCCCCAGCCCTGCCCCCACATCACCTCCTGCCCCACAGAGACCGTCAGCCCCCGCCCTGCCCCCGCATCACCCCCAGCCCTGCCCCCACACCACCTCCTGCCCCACAGGGACCGTCACCCCCAGCCCTGCCCCCACACCACCTCCTGCCCCACAGAGATCGTCAGCCCCCGCCCTGCCCCCACACCACCTCCTGCCCCACAGACACCGTCAGCCCCCACCCTGCCCCCACACCACCTCCTGCCCCACAGAGACCGTCAGCCCCCGCCCTGCCCCCACACCACCTCCTGCCCCACAGACACCGTCAGCCCCCACCCTGCCCCCACACCACCTCCTGCCCCACAGACACCGTCAGCCCCAGCCCTACCCCCCACACCACCTCCTGCCCCACAGGGACCGTCACCCCCAGCCCTGCCCCCACACCACCTCCTGCCCCACAGACACCGTCAGCCCCCACCCTGTCCCCACACCACCTCCTGCCCCACAGGGACCGTCACCCCCAGCTCTGCCCCCACACCACCTCCTGCCCCACAGAGACCGTCAGTCCCCGCCCTGCCCCCGCGTCACCCCCAGCCCTGCCCCCACACCACCTCCTGCCCCACAGGGACCATCACCCCCCCGCCCTGCCCCCGCGTCACCCCCAGCCCTGCCCCCACACCACCTCCTGCCCCACAGGGACCGTCACCCCCAGCTCTGCCCCCACACCACCTCCTGCCCCACAGACACCGTCACCCCCCACCTCCTGCCCCACAGAGACTGTCACCCCCAGCCCTTCCCCCGCACCACCTCCTGCCCCACAGAGACCGTCACCCCCCCGCTTCCTGCCCCACAGAGACCGTCACCTCCTGCCTTCTGCTCCACAATGCCCGTCACCCCCAATCCTGCCCCCACAAACACCTGGGGAGCAGTGGGGGGCAGCCCGTACCTGCAGCAGGTTGTAGCGGTGGCTGTCACAGAAGTTGCGCATCCCGATCTCGCTCCCCACGTACCAGCCGTTGAAGGGGGCGGCCGGGAACTGCAGCCCCCCGATCTCCAGCAGCATGTTGGCCACGGCGGGCAGCGCGTGCCAGCGCAGGCCCAGCTCCTCGAACCATGCCAGCCTGTGCCCCACACCACACTCAGGGCACAGCCGGGACAGAGCCCATCCCCCAGCACTGCCAGGAATGGAACCCAGGCGTCCTGGGCACGGCCGGGACGGAGCCCACCCCAACCACCCAGCCCATCCCCCAGCACTGCCGGGAATGGAACCCAGGCGTCCTGGTGCCCAGCCCCCGGCTCAAGCCACCAGACCCGGCTCCCTCCCTGCCAGTCTGATGGGGGATTCGTTTCCCCGGGAGCCTCCTTCTGCCCCCACCCAGCTGGGAGCTGATCTTCTGGGAGAGAACAGTCACCCCCATCCCTGCGACCCACAGCCACAGCGCTGCCCCCCGGCACTGCCCCATGCCCAGAGCTTCCCCCCAGCATTGCCACATGCCCCGCACTACCCCCCTGCACTGCCCCATGCCCCACACTACCCCCCGGCACTGCCCCATGCCCAGAGCTTCCCCCCAGCATTGCCACATGCCCCACACTACCCCCCGGCACTGCCCCATGCCCCACACTACCCCCCGGCACTGCCCCATGCCCAGAGCTTCCCCCCAGCATTGCCACATGCCCCGCACTACCCCCCGGCACTGCCCCATGCCCCACACTACCCCCCGGCACTGCCCCATGCCCAGAGCTTCCCCCCAGCATTGCCACATGCCCCGCACTACCCCCCGGCACTGCCCCATGCCCCACACTACCCCCCGGCACTGCCCCATGCCCAGAGCTTCCCCCCAGCATTGCCACATGCCCCGCACTACCCCCTGGCACTGCCCCATGCCCCGAGCTTCCCCCCCAGCACAGCCACATGCCCCGCACTGCCCCCCAGCGCTGCCCCATGGCACTGCCCCATGCCCAGCACAGTCCCATGCCCAGCACTGTCCCCCAGCACTGTTCCATGCCCAGCACTGCCCCCCAGCACTGCCCCATTACCAGCACTGCCCCATGCACAGCGCTGCCCCCCGGCACCCTACCAGGCAAGTTGCCCAAGGTCCAGCCCCCCCCCCCCCCCGGCCCAGTACTCACGTGGGGTGCTGGATGGGCACCTCCAGGACCAGCTCGGGGGGCAGGGGGAAAATCTCCGGGGCCTCATCTGGCGCCTGCAGCAGCAGGGGCAGGACATCGAAGCGGCCGTGCCCAGGCGTCCAGCCGTGCTGGATACAGAGCTGCAGGGGGAGAGTCTGTGACCCCAGCACGCAGGGGCTGAGCGCGGGGCCGGGGCCGGACCGGGGGTGTCACGTTACTGAAATAATTTGGGATCCTATAGATCACTGGTGCAACCAGGGTCCTCTAGTGGCACCAAATCTTATGTACAGAGGGTCATAATGGGTGTCTAGGGCCAGGTTCTGGGTTGCTGATCATGACTAGGCCATTGGTCTGTGGGGATCAATGTTGTAGTTGAAGTGATGATATTGGCTCTGGACTGTCTGTCTCCAAATATTGGGCTCTGCTGGGGGGGACATTCCAGAATACTGGGCGTCAGCTTTGCTTGAGCTGCCTGATGGGCCGTTAAGGACCAACAACCACACAATGAACTTTGTCCACACCCGAGCTCGTCCAGGAATGTGACCTGCCTGGTCAGAAACTGAATCTTGGAGAGTCTGGTCATTGGACCATGTGGCTATGAACCTCCATTTTACAACTGGACTCTGCATGGGGGGGGGGGGTCTTTGCCCACAAGAGGAAGTCTATAAAACCTGGGAGAAACTCCCTCCATTTTGTCTTCAGTCGCCAGCCTTCAGCCTAGCACCTACCTCTGGATGGGATTTTGCTACACGTGGAAGCTCTGGCCAACGGATTGATGACCCATCCCTGGAGGGGATGCATTGCAGAGACTTTGATTTGAACCTGCAGTTTGTTTTACAACCGCAGGCCTGAACCAAGAGCTGTGCCATCACTGCATGTAATTGATTTCTTTTAACCATTCCTAACCCTCACCTCGACCTTTTTCCTTGTATAATAAACCTTTAGATTTTAGATTCTAAAGGATTGGCAACAGTGTGATTTGTGGGAAGATCTGATTTGTATATTGACCTGGGTCTGGGGCCTGATTCTTTGGAATTGGGGAGAACGGTTTTCTTTATTTGGGGGATTGGTTTTCATAACCATTGGTCCCCAGGACAGGGGGCTGCTGGTGGTGATACTGGGAAGCTGGAGTGTCTAAGGGAATTGCTTGTGTGACTTGTGGTTAGCCAGTCGGGCGAAACCAAAGTCTTTTCTGTTTGGCTGGTTTGGTGCCTTAGAGGTGGAGAAACCGCAGCCTAGGACTGTAACTGCCCCTTTGGAGCAATTTGTCCTGACTTGGCCTCTCAGGTGGGTCCCACCAGAAAAAGCCTAGTCACAGGCGCTATGGGGCAGGGCAGGTGCAGGTCAGGTCAGGGGGTGCAGTGGGGCAGGGCAGAGGCAGGGTGGGGGATACCGAGGGGCAGGGGGTGCTGTGGGGCAGGAGAGTGGGGGGCTGAGGGGCAGGGCAGGGTGGGGTATACTGAGGGGCTAGGGCTGGGTGGGGGGTGCTGAGGGGTAGGTCAGGGTGGGTGATACTGAGGGGGAGGGAAGGACGGGGAGAAGGGCAGGACTGGGCGGGGGCGCTCTGTCCCCCCAGTCCCGGCGGCCCCACCTCGGTGATGTCGACGTTGGCCGGGTCCCCCAGCACCGAGCCATCGGGCTGCCGGTACCCGGCGTAGCGGATCAGCTGGCTGTTCCAGATGCGGAAGTCACCCCGGCCCGGCGCGCGCTGCGGGAAGATGGTGATGGCCGACCTGTGAGAGAGCCGTGGGTCAGCGCTGCCTAGGGGTCTGCCCCCTGGGGGGGGGGGCTGGTCTGGGGAGGTGGGGGCCCCAGGGAGATTGATGGCTCCATGGGGGTGGCACCAGGGGGAGGTGGATCCAGGGGTGGGGGTGGGGCATGGTGCCAAGGGGGGGTAGACCCAGGGGGGCCTGTGAGGGGTTGGCCTAGGTGGGGGTTGGCTTGGGTGGGGCGTGGCACTCTGGGGGGATGTGCCAGGGAGGCGGGAGAGCTCAGGTGGGAGTAATGCTGAGAGGGGCTGGCCCGGGGAGGGGGTGGCGCTCTGGGGGGCTGGCCTAGGGAGGCTGTAGGGGCCCCATGGGGGGCTGTCCCGGGGGTGGGGGCCCCGTGGGGGGCTGGCCGCTCACCGGAGGTTGCCGCGGTTGGTGGCGTACTGGAGGTGGGTGCACAGGAAGCCGAACATCTCCTGGACGCTGGCGCAGTCACGGGCGTCGAACACCTGCAGGGGGAGCGGTTAGCGGCAGACCCCGTACACAGAGCCCCCAGCTCTAACCCCTAGGCCCCGCTGTCCTGACTGGCACGAGGGGCGTGGGGGTGTCTGCTCTGCCCTGAGCCTGGGACACCCGGCCGGGGCAGTAGGCGCCCTGGGGGCCCTGTCTGGGGGCCAAGGGGGAGACCTGGGGGTCCCTGTCCCGAGGAGCAGAGGGAGCCCTGGGGGGTCATCCTGGGAGGGGGGAGGGGGAGCCCGGGGGGGTCCTGTCTCGGGGGGCGAGAGGGAGCCCTGGGAGGCCATCCTGGGGGGTTAGGGGAGCCCTGGGGGGGGTCCTGTCTCGGGGGGCGAGAGGGAGCCCTGGGGTGTCATCCTGGGGGGGTTGGGGAGCCCTGGGGGGGTCCTGTCTCGGGGGGCGAGAGGGAGCCCTGGGGGGTCATCCTGGGGGGTTAGGGGAGCCCTGGGGGCCCTGTCCTGGGGGGTGAGGGGGAGCCCGGGGGGGGTCCTGTCCCGGGCACTGCCCCGGATTAGCCCCGCTGGCAGCCGCGGTGCCCCCACCTGCAGCTTGTTCCACTGGATGCGGCCCAGGCAGCGGGCCGTGTTGCGCCAGGCCTGCTTGGCCCCAAAGATCAGCTCCGGCTCCAGCAGCTGGTAGGTGCCCGAGGCCTCGATCTCCTGCTCCACCTCCTGCAGCCGCTGCACGTGGGCCCTGGAGTCAGCCCTGTGGGGAGAGACCGGGCCGTGTGGGTGACCCGTCCCCGCGCCCAGCTCCTGGCAGGCAGGTTTCCCGTGGGGCGGCCCCGGTCTCTGTCCCTCCCCGGGGTGGGCGGGGGGCTGGCACTCACCGCTTGATGGAGCTGTAGTACTGGCGGATGAAGTCCCGGGCCAGGGGCAGCAACTCCTCCTTGGGCAGGGGGCCCTCGGCCTCCTGGCAAACCAGCTGCTTGGGGAACATGAGGGAGCCCAGACACCGCTTCCCACTGCAGGGCAGCCCCTGGAGCACGGACACACGGACCCACGGAGCTGAGGCTGGGGGCTACTGGAGTCAGAGCCAGCATGGACCCAGCCCTGGTGCCGCAGGGCCCCTCCCCCCAGCGGTGCTCTGACCCACAGACCCTGCGAGCCCAGCCCTGGAGTGTCGCCTCCCAGCCCTGCCAGTACCCCCCACTCCCAACCCGCAGCCCCCCATAGTCCAGCCTGGGATTCCCCCCTCCACAGCCCTGCGAATACCCCCCACTCCCAACCCGCAGCCCCCCATAGTCCAGCCTGGGATTCCCCCCTCCACAGCCCTGCCAGTACCCCCCACTCCCGACCCACAGCCCCCCATAGTCCAGCCTGGGATTCCCCCCTCCACAGCCCTGCCGGTGCCCCCCACTCCCGACCCACAGCCCCCCACTAGTCCAGCCTGGGATCCCCCCTCCACAGCCCTGCCGGTGCCCCCCACTCCCGACCCACAGCCCCCCACTAGTCCAGCCTGGGATCCCCCCTCCACAGCCCTGCCGGTGCCCCCCACTCCCGACCCACAGCTGCTCTCTGGCCAGCCTGGGATCCCCCCCTCCACAGCCCTGCGAATACCCCCCACTCCCAACCCGCAGCCCCCCGCTAGTCCAGCCTGGGATTCCCCCCTCCACAGCCCTGCCGGTGGCCCCCACTCCGGACCCACAGCTGCTCTCTGGCCAGCCTGGGCTCACTAATCCATGGGGGAGGGGAGACAAAATCACCCCCCCCCCAGGGGGTTCCCTCTTCATAAGAACATAAGACCGGCCAGACTGGGTCAGACCAAAGGTCCATCTAGCCCAGCATCCTGTCTACCGACAGTGGCCAATGCCAGGTGCCCCGGAGTGAGTGAACCTAACAGGTATGATCGAGCGATCTCTCTCCTGCCATCCATCACCCCCCTCTGACAGACAGAGGCTAGGGACACCATTCATTACCCATCCCGGCTAATAGCCATTTATGGACTTAGCCTCCATGAATTTATCCAGTTCTCTTTTAAACTCTGTTATAGTCCTAGCCTTCACAGCCTCCTCAGGCAAGGAGTTCCACAGGTTGACTGTGCGCTGTGTGAAGAAGAACTTCAGCCCAGGCCCTGGCGAGAGAGTCTGGCTCTAGGGGCGATCGAGCCCCCCACCAGCCCCTGGGCCTCTCCCGTGGGGCTGAATCCAAGGATGGGGCGATTGGACTCCCAGACGTTCAGTGGCGTCACCGTGTCCGCTGCCTGCCCCATGGCTTGGCTGGCGAGATCCTAGACAAGTTCTGGGGGGCGGGGGGGGGGGGGGGCGGGGGTTGTATTACCTCCCTACCAGGGATCTCACCAAAGCCCCTGGCCGGTACCGTGAGCCCCACGGGCCGGGTTGGAATCTCTCCCATCCCCTCTCTGGGGTCTTTCGGCTCCTGCCCCCTCCCAGCGCCCAGGGCATCCGTTCCTGAGGGGGGTGGAGGGGGGTGCCCAGGAGAGCTTAGAAACCTGTGTCTTCAGGCCAGCTGGGGAGAGCGGAGGGCGCTGGGATGCCAGGCTGCTGGACGACTGGACGGGGGAGGGGGGTGGCCGAGGGGTCCTACCTGGGCCACAAGGGGGAAGCGCCGGACTCAAGGTGGAGCCAGCCGGGGGCAGGGATGAGCCGCCCGTTGCTCAAAGCAAGCAGCAGGCCCAGGTCTCTACTGGGATGGCAGGTCGGGCACAGCTGGGCGGGGGAGGGGGGCAGTACCCCACTGCAGAGCGGGGCGAGCTGGGCAGGGAGGTCTGGCCCAAGCAGTGCCGGGGGGGCTCTGGGCACCGCAGGAGGCTCTAACCCGGGATAAACCCAGACTGGGCCAAGCCTCAGCGGCGGGAAGGGCTGTCCCAGCGGACGGGCCAATCCCAGCTCTAAGATGGAGTCGGATCGCCCAGCGTCATGAGATGGACGTGACCCAAGTTGATAAAAGTTCAACTGTTACAGCCAGTGCGTTGTCCCGGAGAGGGGCCCGAACGTCCCCAGGCCACCGGCTGGAGTGACCCCGCTCAGGCAGACTCGAGGGGGGAGAGATGGGCCCAAGTGGGGGATTTTCTTAGTGTTTTGCATGAATACGGTGTGTGCCTCAGTTTCCCTGTCTGCGGGCACGGGGGTTGTTGTTACAGGTGTGACCTCGCCTAGCAGTCGGGACCTCAGACAACAGCCTGGAGATGGGGGAACCTAGTGACCGGTGACCAGGCGACCTGCAGACCCAGCTCAGGGGTCACAGCCGGTTCTGGCCAGTGGGGGGACAATGGGCTGCGGGGAGGGGACCCCGGTGACCGGACCAGCCGGTTCCCGCCAGAGGGGCCAGAGGACAAGAGGGGAGAAGAGGCCCAGGTGACCCTGTTTACCTGGAGAGAAGACAATGGAGAGAGGCGGGGCTGGGGCCGAGGATCTCAGCTGCCCAGCGGGGAGCAGGGGGGCTGGGGCTGGAGAGGGGGAGCAGGCAGAGCCCCCCTGGGTGCAGGGAGACGGGGATGTGCCGGGCTGAGGGGTCCAGGCCTGAGGCCCTGAGAGTTTCCCGTGCTGGGTTCAATGCTCAATGAACCTCCTGTGTGAGGCTGGCTGAGAGTCACTCGGTCTAGTTAACAGGGGGCATCGTCCCCTTGGGGGGTGGAGGCCCCGGGGTCCCAGGCGAGGGGACTCCCTGAGGGGCCCACGGCAGAGGCAGGTGTGCTAAGGCTCAGAGGGGGGCGGCTCCAGGAGGTGGAGGGTCTGGACCCCAGGAGAGAGGGGACCCCGAAAAGGGCTGTCGCACTGAAGGGGGATCCCCCCCCCCGCGACCGCACGGAGCCGAGCGGACCCGAGTCCGGGCAGGGTGGGCAGAGGCCCAGCGGGGAAATGGCGCGTGAGCGGCTCCGGAGGGAGACGGGCCCGAGCTGGGCACCGAGGCTGGTGGAGGAGCTGGGGCAGGACAGTGGGGTTGGGAACGAGGGGGCTGGGCATCACCCCCTCCCCCACCCCAAGGCTCCACCCTCACCCACAACCCCCTCCTGGGCTGGGCATTGCTCCCTCCCCCACCCCACACACCCAAAGGCTCCACCCTCACCCACAACCCCCTCCCGGGCCAGCATCGCCCCCTCCCCCACCCCAAGGCTCCACCCTCACCCATAACCCCCTCCTGGGCCGGGCATTTCCCCCTCCCCCACCCCACACACCCCATGGCACTGCCCTCACCTGCAGACCCCACCGGGGCTGGGCATCTCCCCCTGCCCCACCCCAAGGCTCCACCCTCACCCACAACCCCCTCCTGGGCCGGGCATCACCCCCTCCCCCCCCCCAGCACCCACACCCCCCCCCCCGACCCGATAGCCCCATCCCTCACCTCACATGCCCCTGCCCTCACCCACAGCCCCCACCTGAGCCGGGCATGGCCCCCTCCCCCTTCCCACATGCCCCATGGCGCCAGCCTCACCTGCGTGGCCTGGGCACTGAGCGTGTCGTAGGCGATGTTCCCCACTTCCCAGTTCTTGATCCGTGCGTATCTCGGGGGCTCAATGGGGCGGACGGGCACAGAGCTGGGGGGAGAGGGGAGGGTCAGCAATGGGACCCTGTGTGAGAGCATCACCCGCAGCAGGGGCTCAGTGGGGGGTGTAGAGGAGGGATGGGCGCTCAGCGGGGTGCTATCGGGGGCGGGGTGGGCGCTCAGCGGGGTGCTATCGGAGGAGGGGGGGTCTCAGCGGGGTGCTATCGGGGGAGGGGTGGGGGCTCAGTGGGGTGCTATCAGGGGAGGGGTGGGCGCTCAGTGGGGTGCTATTGGGGGAGGGGTGGACGCTCAGCGGGGTGCTATTGGGGGAGGGGTGGACGCTCAGTGGGGTGCTATCGGGGGAGGGGGGGCACTCAGAGGGGTGCTATGGGGGGGTGGGCGCTCAGCGGGGTGCTATCGGGGGAGGGGTGGGCGCTCAGCGGGGTGCTATGGGGGGTGGGCGCTCAGCGGGGTGCTATCGGGGGAGGGGGGGGCGCTCAGCGGGGTGCTATGGGGGGCGGGGTGGGCGCTCAGCGGGGTGCTATCGGGGGCGGGGGTGGGTGCTCAGCGGGGTGCTATCGGGGGCGGGGTGGGCGCTCAGCGGGGTGCTATCGGGGGCGGGGTGGGCGCTCAGAGGGGTGCTATGGGGGGGTGGGTGCTCAGCGGGGTGCTATTGGGGAGGGAGTGGGCGCTCAGCGGGGTGCTATCGGGGGCGGGGTGGGCGCTCAGCGGGGTGCTATTGGGGAGGGAGTGGGCGCTCAGCGGGGTGCTATTGGGGAGGGAGTGGGCGCTCAGCGGGGTGCTATCGGGGGCGGGGTGGGCGCTCAGCGGGGTGCTATTGGGGAGGGAGTGGGCGCTCAGAGGGGTGCTATGGGGGGGTGGGTGCTCAGCGGGGTGCTATCGGGGGCGGGGTGGGCGCTCAGCGGGGTGCTATCGGGGGTGGGGTGGGCGCTCAGCGGGGTGCTATGGGGGGCAGGGTGGGCACTCAGTGGGGTGCTATCGGGGGCGGGGTGGGGGCTCAGCGGGGTGCTATTGGGGAGGGAGTGGGCGCTCAGCGGGGTGCTATCGGGGGCGGGGTGGGCGCTCAGCAGGGTGCTATCGGGGGCGGGGTGGGCGCTCAGAGGGGTGCTATGGGAGGGGGTGCTCAGCGGGGTGCTATGGGGGGGTGGGTGCTCAGCGGGGTGCTATCGGGGAGGGAGTGGGCGCTCAGTGGGGTGCCAGCGCCCCAGTGTCCCAGCCCCTGCCCAGGCCAGTGCATCCCCCTTGGCCCTACCTGGCCTTGGGGCAGGCGGCGCCGTCCTCGGGCACGGAGCCCCGCTGCCGGGAGCAGAGGCTGAGGGCACAGGTGCGGGCGGGCTCGGGCAGCACTCCCTGCAGGTTCCCCATCGCGCCGCGACTGAGCTGGGCCGGCAACCGTCACTTCCTCTGTAGGGAAAGAGCCGGGACCAGGCCGGGACCTCAGTCACTCCCACGCCTCCGCCCCGCACACAATGGGGAGCGGGTGGCATGCAGCCAGGACCGGGGGAGTGGGGGCTAGTGGTCAGAGCAGGAGGGTGTGGGGCTGGGAGCCAGGATGCCTGGGTTCTAGCCCCGCCCTGGAGGGCAGTGGGGGCTAGTAGTCAGAGCAGGAGGGTGTGGGGCTGGGAGCCAGGGTGCCTGGGGAAGGGGGATCTTGTGGTCAGCGTGGGGGAGGTGCAGCACTCAGGACTCCTGGGTTCTCTCCCGCTCTGTGCAGCCGATTAGCTGGTCCCTGGGGCAGCGCCCGGCGAGGCCGGGACACGTGGGCCGGGTTTCCTCGCCTCCTGCAGCCCTGCTGGCGCTGGCGGCTGATTCGGAGCCAGGTCGGCCCCTGGGGGCTGAGGTGTCAGGAAAGCCCAGGACCCCACAGCCAGCGTGGGCCGGCTGAACGCGGTACGCGTGCCCCACGCGGGGACCGAGCCAGCAGCAGCCGCCCAGCCCCTGAGCCCGGCCCCGAGCTCCCCCCAGTGCGGGGCAGCGCCGGCCCCACACAGCCCCCGAGCCCAGCCCCGAGCTCCCCCCAGTGCAGGGCAGCGCCGGCCCCACACAGCCCCCGAGCCGAGCCCCGAACTCCCCCCAGTGCGGGGCAGCGCCGGCCCCACACAGCCCCCGAGCCGAGCCCCGAACTCCCCCCAGTGCGGGGCAGCGCCGGCCCCACACAGCCCCCGAGCCCAGCCCCGAGCTCCCCCCAGTGCGGGGCAGCGCCGGCCCCACACAGCCCCCGAGCCCAGCCCCGAGCTCCCCCCAGTGCAGGGCAGCGCCGGCCCCACACAGCCCCCGAGCCGAGCCCCGAACTCCCCCCAGTGCGGGGCAGCGCCGGCCCCACACAGCCCCCGAGCCCAGCCCCGAGCTCCCCCCAGTGCAGGGCAGCGCCGGCCCCACACAGCCCCCGAGCCGAGCCCCGAACTCCCCCCAGTGCGGGGCAGCGCCGGCCCCACACAGCCCCCGAGTCGAGCCCCGAGCTCCCCCCAGTGCAGGGCAGCGCCGGCCCCACACAGCCCCCGAGTCGAGCCCCGAGCTCCCCCCAGTGCAGGGCAGCGCCGGCCCCACACAGCCCCCGAGTCCAGGCCCGAGCTCCCCCCAGTGCGGGGCACCGCCGGCCCCACGCAGCCCCCGAGCCCAGCCCCAGCTCCCCCCACCCCATGGTGGCACGCAGAGGCCCTATCCCGCTGGCAGAGCATCTCCCCGCGGGACACTGCCCCTCTGGCTCGCCCCCTCTGGGGCCCATGGGGAGGGGAGGGGCTGTGTGTGCTTTCCTGGCGCTGCCCCCATTTAAACCAACTGCACCCCCTTGGGCCCCCCAGCCTCCCTGTCCCCCCCATGCCATGTCCAGCCTGAGCCGCCCCGCCCCCCACTCTGCCCCACAGGCTGAGCCGCCCCCCCACCCCCTCTGTTCCCAGCCTGAGCCTCCCTGCCCCTCCCTCTGTCCCCAGGCCTGTGGAGACAGGAAATGAATTCTTTGCATAGGTCTTCCCGGCTGAGGAAGGGGGGAGATTCCCACCGTTCTTTTCAGGTGACAGATGTAAGGAAGTGTCCCAGACTGAGGGGTCAGTAGAGGGGTTTTTGGAACAAATCGATAAACAGTGATAAGTCACCAGGACCCGACGGGATTCACCCAAGAGCTCTGCAGGAACTCAAATGTGAACTCACAGAACTACGGACTCGTCTGAAACCTGTTGTTGAAATCCGCCCCGGTGCCGGAGGACTGGAGGAGAGCTAATGTGACGCCCATTTCAAAAGGGCTCCAGAGGAGACCCCGGCACTTACAGGCCCTTCAGCCTGACCTCAGTACCGGGCAAAATGGTTGAAACTATCGTACAGAACAAAATCGTCAGACGTGTATATGGACAGAATTTGAAATCTCAGACAAGCTGTTGTTAGCTCGGCTGGCCTGGCTGATGGCCCATTAAGGACCATCAGCTACACAATGAACTCCAGATAGTTACCTCCCAGACAGGCTGCGAAGAGCTCCAAAGGGATCTCTCAACACTGGGGCCTGGGCAACAAAATGGCAGATGAAATTCACTGTTGAGCAATGCAAAGTGATGAACACTGGAAACCATCATCCCAGCTGTATGTATACAATGATGGGTCTAAATTAGCTGTTACCACTTAAGAGAGATCTTGGAGTGTTGGGAATTACACTCACAGGTCACGCACAGCCGAGGGCTGTTACGAATTACACCTACAGGTCACACACAAGGTTCAAGAGAACCGCTATGAATTACACCTTTGGGTCACGTACAGCTCGAAAACTGCTGCGAATTACACCCCCTAGTCACGCAGAGTTCGAGTCTAGGTTGAGGCACAGGAATCAATCCAAAATAATGCAGAGAAACCCAGTTTATTACAGAGCTGTGTGGTGCTCCCTGTTAACCAGGAAGGACCCTGAATACAAACAAAGCATGGATTATACACTTCTTAGCAGTGCAGCGGACCTTACAGCCTATAGTAAGGCAATTTTTTATCTCCCACCTATCCCTTTTTGCATTGCGCTGATGATCACAAGCCGATGTTCACGTGAAGCCCTTATCTTGTCTTAGTGGTTTCGAGGATGCCCCTTCTTTTGTCTAGAGGGTGTGACGAAGTGGGAGTACTGTGTGTGTGTGCCTCAGTTTCCCCTATGCATTTCTTGGGCCTCTATGTGGAGGGAAAGGAATGTGTGTAGCTGATGCAAAGCAAAGCCAAGGTGAAGCTGCAACCTGACCCCAAGTGGGGGAGGGAGGTCAGCTGAACCTGTTGGAGAAAGGTCAGGTGATACCTCGAGCCCGGGAAAGAGACAAAGGAGAGCAGGAAGGGGCTGGAGGGGGAGTGGTCAGTCTGGGTCTAGCTGGGAAGGGGAGAGGAGCTATCTCGCTCTCTAGCCCCAAGATGGATCCAGCTGAGGGCTCACGCTCGCTCGCTGCATGGTCTGTGTTAGACCAGATGGAAGTCATCGAATAAACCTGGGGAGAAGCAGGAGCCCAGAATCTGGGTCTCATTCTCCTAGCACCCCAGAAGGACCTGCCTGACTGGATGGGCCCTGTTTGGACTGAGAAGCTGTGAGTTGGATGGTTCCTGACATCTCAAATAAACCGTCTATTCTGCTGGCTGGCTGAGAGTCACGTTTGACTGTGGATTTGGGGTGCAGAACCCATGGGCTCCCCCAGGACCCCGCCCAGGCAGGCTCGCTGGGGGAAGCACACGGAGGGGCAGAAGATGCTGAATGCTCCGAGCTCAGACCCAGGAAGGTGGAAGTGGGGACCCCTGAAGCTCCTGGCCTGGGAAACAGGCTGTGACGAAGTGGGAGTGCTGTGTGTGTGTGCCTCAGTTTCCCCTATGCATTTCTTAAGTGTCTATGTGAAGGGATAGGGGCTGATGCTGGGAGCAAGGAGGCAACGCCCTCCCCTCACTGGGAGGCATCCCTGGAAGCTGTAACCTGACCCCAGGTGGGGGAGGGAGGTCAGGTAACACCTGAAGCCCCGGAAAGGAACAAAGGAGCAGGAAGTGGCTAGAGAGGGGTTTTTGAGGCAGTCTGGGTCTGGGTCGAGCTGGGAGAGGCAGAGAAGCAAACTCGCTCTCTGGCCCGAGATGGATCCAGGGGAGGGCTCACGCTCGCTCGCTGCATGGTCTGTGTTAGACCAGATGAAAGTCATCGAATAAACCTGGGGGAGAAGCAGGAGCCCAGAATCTGGGTCTCACCTCCTGGCACCCCAGAAAGGCCTGACTGGATGGACCCTGTTTGGACTGAGAAGCTGTGAGTTGGATGGTTCCTGACATCTCAAATAAACCGTCTATTCTGCTGGCTGGCTGGGAGTCACATTTGACTGTGGATTTGGGGTGCAGAACCCATGGGCTCCCCCAGGACCCCGTCCAGGCGGGCTTGCTGGGGGAAGCACACGGAGGGGCAGAAGGTGCTGAATGCTCCGAGGACAGACCCAGGAAGGTGGAAGTGGGGACCCCTGAAGCTCCTGGCCTGGGAAACAGGCTGTGTACGGAGAAGGGGCCCTTCACCCGGAGTCCGGTCTGGCTTCCTAGGGAGCGGTTCCAGACCATCGCCCGGGCGCTCCGGGGCAGAGGGTATTTGAAACCGCTGGTGACTAGAGGCCGCCCTTTCTCTGGTATGCGCTGTGTTGGTTTTCTTGATAAGGGCCGAGAGGAACTTCAAAATGGAGTTACATGAGCTAACTTTCTCTAACAGGAGTCATCGTGGGTAGTTCTCTGGAAACATCCACTCACTGGGCAGCGGCCGTCAAACACGTGAACGGAATGTTGGGAATCATTGATTAAGAAAAGGGTAATCAGACAGAAAATATCACATCGCCTCTGTATCCACCCACCGCACACCCATGAATACTGCACGCAGCTGTGGTCGCCCCCTGTCAAAAGGATAGATTGGCATTGGAAAATGTTCTGAAAAGGCAACAAAAATGATGAGGGGTGTGGAACAGCTGCCATATGAGGAGAGATTAACGGGACGGGGGCTGTTGATCTTGGAAAAGAGATGACTAAGGGAGGATATGACTGAGGTCTAGAAAATCATGAGTGTTGTGGAGAAAGTCGATAAGGAAGTGTTATTTACCCCTTCTCATAGCACAAGAATTAGGGGCCACCAAATGAAAGTATTTTTTCACACAGCGCACAGTCAACCTGTGGAACTCCTTGCCAGAGGAGGTTGTGAAGCCCAAGACTATAACAGGGTTCAGAAAAGAACTAGATGAGTTCATGGAGGACAGGTCCATCAATGGCTAGTAGCCAGGATGGGCAGCGATGTGTCCCTGGCCTCTGTCTGCCAGAAGCTGGGAATAGGTGACAGGGATGGATCACTGGATGGTTCCCTGTTCTGTTCATTCCCTCTGGGGCACCCGGCATTGGCCACTGTCAGAAGCCAGGACACTAGATGCACCTTTGGGCTGACTCCGAGTGACCCTTCTTACGTTCAGTGCCGCCCTTCCCGCTGCTCCCAGCCTGAGCCTCCCTGCCCCCTACACCGCCCCTCACATTGCTCCCCAGCTTGTGCCTCCCTACCCCCCATGGCAGTGCCCCACCCAGTGCCTGGGATCCGTGCAGCTGGCCTTGTGCCCAGGGTCCCTCCCTACCCCGTGGGCTGGGCATCCCACTCTGTGCCCCTCCCAGGGGTGCCCCACTGGGATGTCTCTGCCCCTCCCAGCTCTGAGGCGGTTACCGGAGCCCTGAGCCCCCGGGGGTGGGGGAGCTACTGGGCAGGGCTTTGGTGGGAGCAGGGTTTGAGGCAAGGGTAGGCAGGCTGGCGGGAGGGGGAGGGGGGCTGTGCTGGGGCAGGGCAGTGGGGGGGAAGGGGGGCTGTGCTGGGGCAGGGCAGTGGGGGAGGAAAGGGAGCAGTGGGCGGGGAAGGGGTACTGTGCTGCCAGCCCTGCCCCCCCCTTCCAGCGGCCCGTGTGTTGTTCCCGAGCTGCAGACGGGAAGCCGCGCCTGGGTCACCCACAGGGAGGTTTCCTTCCTGAGCCTTGGGAGGAACAAGGCAAAAGTCAGGAGGAGGGAAGGGGGGGGGGGGGGCGAGGGGCACAACTGGGCAGGGACTGGCAGGCCCAGGAGGGGAAGGCAAGAAGCAGAGCAGCAGGGTTTCAGGGGGGAGAGCAGGACAGGTGGGGGAACAGCAGGATTGGGGGGGGCAGCAGGGTGGGTGGGAGATGTAACAGGGCTCTTCCTGGTGGGACCCAACTGAGAGTGTCAAGTCAGGACAAATTGCTCCAAAGGGTCAGTTACAGCCCAAAGCTGGGGTTTTTCCACACTAAGGCAAACCCAGCCAGCTGAACAGAAAAGACTTTGGTTTCACCCCACTGGCTAACCACAAGTCACACAAGCAATTCCCTTAGACACTCCAGCTTCCCAGTATCACCACCAGCAGCCACCTGTCCCGGGGACCAATGGTTATGAAAACCAATCCCCTGGCAGCCCCCCATCAGCTCCCTGCTCCCCTAAATTCCCTGTGCGGCAGCTGCAGCTATCATTTGCCAGCAGTTCAGCTGTCCCTCCCGCCACTGCCATGGGCTGCCTCTGCCTTCTGCCTTGGAGCTATTCCCCGAGAGTCCTGCTTGCTGGGGGGGGGGGGGTGGAGGAAGGGAGGGACTAATGTCAGAGTGTCTCTGTGACAGTGTGACGGTGCTGTTCCTGGTGGGATCCAACTGTGAGTGTCCGATCAGGACAGATTGCTTCCAAAGGGGCAACTACAGCCCAAAGCTGGGGTTTTTCCACACTAAGGCACCAAACCAGCCAAACAGAAAAGACTTTGGTTTCGCCCCACTGGCTAACCACAAGTCACACAAGCAATTCCCTTAGACACTCCAGCCTCCCAGTATCACCACCAGCCACCTGTCCCGGGGATCAATGGTTATGAAAACCAATCCCCCAAATAAAGAAAACGGTTCTCCCCAATTCCAAAGAATCAGGCCCCAGACCCAGGTCAATATACAAATCAGATCTTCCCACAAATCACGCTGTTGCCAATCCTTTAGAATCTAAAATCTAAAGGTTTATTATACAAGGAGAAAGGTCTAGGTGAGGGTTAGGAATGGTTAAAAGAAATCAATTACATGCAGTGATGGCAAAGTCCTTGGTTCAGGCTTGGAGCAGGGATGGAATAAACTGCAGGTTCCAATCCAGTCTCTGGAGAACAAACATCCCCGGCTGGGACGGGTCCTTCAGTCCTTTGTGTAGATCAGGCCTACATACCATGCGGCCCAGGGGCCACATGCAGCCAGAACGGCTCACTATGTGGCCCGCGGGGGGGAGGGGGGCAAACCAAGCAGATGGGGGGGCAGGGCGAGGGGGGACTTTTCGGGCTGCAGCTGGTTTTTTGCTGTGATACGGCCCTCGCTGCTTTCCGAGTTGTGCAGGTCTGGTGCAGAGCTTCAGTTTGTAGCAAAATCCTTCCAGAGGTTTGAAGCCGGATTGAAGACGAGATGGGGGGGGCTGCAGCAGCTTTTTATCGTTTTTCCCAGGTGCAAGACTCTCTTTGTTCCTGCTGTGGGAACTTACAGCAGAATGGAGTTTGGGGGTCACATGGGCAGGTCACATGACCATGCAGGACTCGGGACTTGCAGGAAGCAGCCGTTACCCACATGGTACCTGGAGCGTCCTCAGGTCACTTCTCATGGGGACTGGAGCCTCCCAAGCTCTCAGTGGGTCCATTGTGCAGCTGATGATCCTCAATGGGCCATCAAGCCAGCCAGGCAGAGCTGACAGGAACTTGTCTGGGGTGTCACCCGGAAGCAGAGCACACGTTGGAGACACAGACAGTGTAGAGCCAAGATTTATAACAGGTTCAAGAATAGCAGCCGTGTTAGTCTGTAACTAATGTATGATTTTTTTCTCTTTCTTTCTGTGTATAAATGCACCTTACTTCTGTTCCATTCTATGCATCCGATGAAGTGGGCTATAGCCCACGAAAGCTTATGCTGAAATAAACTAGTTAGTCTCTGTCACGGAGCGCCCGGGCGCTGGTCTGGAACCGCTCCCTAGGAAGCCAGATTGGACTTCGGGTGAAGTGTCCCCTCTCCATATGTGACGAAGTAGGAATACTGTGTGTGCGTGCCTCAGTTTCCCCTATGCAGTTCTTAAGGAATAGGGGCTGACACTGGAAGCAAGGAGGCAACCCCTCCCCCTCAAGGAGGCATCCCAGATGCTGTAATCTGACCCCAGGTGTTGGAGAGAGGTCAGGTGATACCTCGAGTCCGGGAAAGGGACAAAGGAGAGCAGGGAGGGGCTGGAGGGGGTTTTGGGGGGAAGCAGTCTGGTTTTTGGCTGGAGCCAGGCAAGGAAGGGGAGAGGAGCTATCTCGCTCTCTGGCCCCAAGATGGATCCAGCTGAGGGCTCACGCTCGCTCGCTGCATGGTCTGTTTGAGACCAGATAGAAGTCATCGAATAAACCTCTGTTTTACTGGCTGGCTGAGAGTCACGGTTGACTGTGGATTTCGGGTGCAGAACCCATGGGCTCCCTCAGGACCCCACCCAGGCGGGCTTGCTGGGGGAAGCACACGGAGGGGCAGAAGGTGCTGAATGCTCCGAGGTTAGACCCAGGAAGGTGGAAGTGGGGACCTGTGAAGCTCCTGGCCTGGGAAACAGGCTGTGTACGGAGAAGGGGCCCTTCACCCGGAGTCCTGTCTGGCTTCCTAGGGAGCGGTTCCAGACTATCGCCCGGGCGCTCCGTGACACCATACACAGCCTGTTTCCCAGGCCAGGAGCTTCACGGGTATCCACTTCAACCTTCCTGGGTCTGACCTCAGAGCATTCAGCACCTTCTGCCCCTCCGTGTGCTTCCCCCAGCGAGCCCACCCGGGTGGGGGCCTGAGGGAGCTCCATGGATTCTGCACCCCAAATCCACAGTCAGACGTGACTCTCAGCCAGGTAGTAAAACAGAGGTTTATTCGATGACCTGTACCTGGTCTACCACAGGCCGTACAACGAGTGTGAGCCCTCAGCTGGATTCATTTTGGGGGCCAGAGAGCGAGATAGCTCCTCTGCCTTCCCTGCCTGACTCCAGCTAGCTTCAGACTCCCAAACCTCTCTCCAGCCTCTCCTCTCCCCTGGCTCAGCCAGGTCAGGTGACCTCCCTCCCCCACTTGGAGTCAGATTACAGCTTCGGGTATGGACACCTGCAGAGAAGCTCCGCTCTGCATCAGCTACACATCCCCATCCCTTCACATAGACGCTCAAGAAATGCATAGGGGAAACTGAGGCACACACACACAGTATTCCTACTCCGTCACACACACACACACACACACAGAGTATTCCTACTCCGTCACACACACACACACACAGTATTCCTACTCCGTCTCTCTCTCTCTCACACACACACACAGTATTCCTACTCCGTCACACACACACACACACACACACACACACACACACACACACACAGTATTCCTACTCCGTCACACACACACACACAGTATTCCTACTCCGTCTCTCTCTCTCTCACACACACACACAGTATTCCTACTCCGTCACACACACACACACACACACACACACACACACACACACACACACAGTATTCCTACTCCGTCTCTCTCTCTCTCTCTCTCTCTCTCACACACACACACAATATTCCTACTCCGTCACACACACACACACACACACACACACACACACACACACACACACACACACACAGTATTCCTACTCCGTCTCTCTCTCTCTCTCTCTCTCTCACACACACACACACAGTATTCCTACTCCGTCACAGTCTCTAAGATGCTACTAGTATTCCTTGCACTATTTATAACTTCAACTACAAAAATGACACATGCACCCAGACAGTATGATCACGATCAGCCAACCATACCCTGGCCTTAGACACCTCCTATTACCCCCTTTACACAAGATTTGGTGCCACTACAGGACCTTGGTTGCCACAATGGTCTATAGGATCCCAGAATATACCAGGAACGTCACAGGGGATCAGCAGGGTTTGGGGGTGGGAGCAGGTGGTTGGGGGATCAGCAGGGTTTGAGGGGGAAACAGGGTTTGGGGGAGGGAAGCAAGGTGGGTGGGGAAGCAGGAGGGCAGTGGGGGCAGGATCATGGTGGGGCATCCAAGATCCAGGTCCGACCCCCAAGTCCCGCCTGGCTTCGCAATAGGACGATTTTTTCTCATCCCCCCCCAGGTTGGTTCTTTCCCTTTGTCTGCTGGCTGGAGCCTGGGGGCTCCGTCCCCACATCCATGGCAAATCCAAGCACATGACTTTGCCAGAGACCAGAGAGATCTGGAACCCGCCCCCCACCAAACGACTCGGGGGGGGGGGTGTTTGGTGGGGTCGTGGGACACAGTCGGGGCGCACCTAGAGTCTGACAAGGGGGCCGCACAGACAGAGCCGGGCCCCAGGGGTCCCCACAGCCGGGCTGGGCTCAGGACTGGCCGGGACGGACCCAGCTTCACCCTCCAGTGCCCCGGGCTGCTCTACAGGCCCCAGCTAACGACTGAACCCGGCTGGGCCCGTGCTGGGGGGTCCCTGCGGGGGCTGGGCAAGGGGCAGAGTCTCCTCAGGGGCCGTCTCCGGGGGAGCTCTCGGGGGGGGGGGGGCTCCAGGCCCAGAGGGCCAGTCTAGGGGGCGGTGAGGCCGCGTGGCTCACCCTGGAGGCAGAGCGGGACCCCCAGGGGGGCTGGCACAGAGAAGGGGCCTCCCAGAGCCTGTTCCCAAGCTGGGGGCGCAGCCCCGACCCTGTGGGTCCCTGACACATGGACCCACAGGCTCTGTGCTGTGCCTGGGCCTGCAGACAGCCTCTGGGGGAACCCCTCAGCTGCGCTACCCCAGGGGGCCCCCTCCAGGGCCGTCCACACGGCCTCCCCACCTCCAGACGCAGCCTCTGGGCTCCAGCCCTGCTGCTTCCCCCCGTGAGCTCTGCCAGCGAGTCCCAGAGAGCTGGGGTCCTGGGGAAGCCTCGTCCTCTCCGCAGGGACCGATGTGCCCAGCCCGGAACTGCAGCGACCCCCACCCAGCGCCCGGACTTGGCCTGGGGGGGCCTCAGGGGAGCACCAAGCAGAGTCTGTGTCCAGCCTGGCTAGAGGGACCCCTCCGTCCAAGCTCGGTCTGTGGGTCCGGCCTCCTTGGACAGACCTCAGGTGAGAGCCCCGGGCTTCCTTCAGGGGCCAACAGGGACCCGCCCCCTGCCCCCTCTAGCCTCTGTTCCACCGCTCGGGCCAGGAACTCCCTGAGTCATTGGCCCCAGTATTCATCTGGGTCATTTTCAATCCCTTTGTTAACAAGGCTCCCTCCCCCCCAGACAGGGAGGTGACCCAGACACCCTGGTCCTTAGCCCCACCCTTACAGCAAGCCAGTCTTTTTTCTCCCCCTGAGCAACAATACAAGGTTTAGGGGAAACTGAGTCACAGAGAGGGGTCATAAAAAGCTACGGAAAGTTCCTACTGGCAGTACTGAGCAGGCTCCTTTTAACCAGCGACAGGGGAAGTTTGACCCCCGAGGTCCCAGGGTCTTTCCTGCCCCCAGGCTGTCCTAAGGAGTGACCCGAGAGCACGGATGTGATGGAGTAGGAATACTGTGTGTGTGTGCCTCAGTTTCCCCTATGCATTTCTTGAGAGTCTATGTGAAGGAATAGGGGCTGATAGTGTTGCAAAGCAGAGCCTGTCACGGAGCGCCCGGGCGATGGTCTGGAACCGCTCCCTAGGAAGCCAGACCGGACTCCGGGTGGAGGGCCCCTTCTCCGTACACAGCCTGTTTCCCAGGCCAGGAGCTTCAGGGGTCCCCACTTCCACCTTCCTGGGTCTGACCTCGGAGCACTTAGCACCTTTTGCCCCTCCGTGTGCTTCCCCCAGCAAGCCCGCCTGGGCGGGGTCCTGGGGGAGCCCATGGGTTCTGCACCCCAAATCCACAGTCAGACGTGACTCTCAGCCAGCCAGCAGAATAGACGGTTTATTTGAGATGTCAGGAACCATCCAACTCACAGCTTCTCAGTCCAAACAGGGTCCCTCAGTCAGGCCTTTCTGGGGTGTGCCAGGAGGTGAGACCCAGATTCTGGGCTCCTGCTTCTCCCCCAGGTTTATTCGATGACTCCTAATCACAGACCATACAGTGAGCGTGAGCCCTCAGCTGGATCCATCTTGGGGCCAGAGAGCGAGTTGGCCTCTCTGCCTCTCCCAGCTCGACCCAGACCCAGACTGTCTCAAAACCCCCTCTCCCCACTTCCTGCTCCTTTGTCTCTTTTTCTGTTTTCCCGGGCTTCCCTTCAACAGGTTCAGCTGACCTCCCTCCCCCATCTGGGGTCAGGTTACAGCTTCCAGGGATGCACAGAGGGGAGGGCGTTGCCTCCTTGCTTCCAGCATTAGCCCCTATCCCTTCACATAGACACTTAAGAAATGCATAGGGGAAACTGAGGCACACACACACAGTACTCCCACTTTGTCACAGAGCCTCTCTGCAGGTGTCCATACCTGAAGCTGTAATCTGACTCCAAGTGGGGAGGGAGGTCACCTGACCTGACTGAGCCAGGGGGGAGGAGGGGCTGGAGAGTGAGTTTGAGTTTGGGGTCTGAAGCTAGCTGGAGTCAGGCAGGGAAGGCAGAGGAGCGATCTCACTCTCTAGCCCCCAAAATGGATCCAGCTGAGGGCTCACACTCGTTGTACGGCCTGTGGTAGACCAGGTACAGGTCATCGAATAAACCTGTTTTACTGGCTGGCTGAGAGTCACGTCTGACTGTGGATTTGGGGTGCAGAACCCATGGGCTCCCCCAGGACCCCGCCCAGGCGGGCTCGCTGGGGGAAGCACACGGAGGGGCAGAAGGTGCTGAATGCTCCGAGGTCAGACCCAGGAAGGTGGAAGTGGGGACCCCTGAAGCTCCTGGCCTGGGAAACAGGCTGTGTACGGAGAAGGGGCCCTCCACCCGGAGTCCGGTCTGGCTTCCTAGGGAGCGGTTCCAGACCATCACCCGGGCGCTCCGTGACAACGGGTACTTGACCCAACCCTAACTCCGGGCTCTGGTGCCCCAGGGGCTGGGAGGCCGGGGGCAGGGTGCTGCCCCATGCCCCTGTGTTCCCCGGTTCCTCTCGCCCCAGGACAGAGATCTCTCTGCCCCCGTCCTCGAGGGTTGAAAGGCAGAACCAGCCACAGCCGGGCCAGTGGCCACCCAGTCTGGGGTCTCTGTGCCCAGCAGTGCCCCCCCCCCAGCCGTGACGTTGGTACAGCTGCCCCACTCACCCCTCGAGGGTTTTCAGGGACACCTCTGGCCGACCCTGGGCTGGTGAGGGGCCAGGGGCTGAGTGTGGTCTCACAGTGACTCAGTCAGTCCCAGCTGGTGTCCTGGCAACCCCCAACTACCAGCCCCCACCCCCATCTTCCAGGGGTCTGGGCTCCACAGCTGAGCCCCTCCCCCAGGTCACCACTCTTCAGCAGTGGTGAGGCGGCCCCAGGCAGGGATTTGCAAGGGGTCTCTCTGCCCCCGAATCTCCCCACCCCAGGCCTGTCTCAGGGATGTTTTCCGATTGTTTCCTGCTGTCTCTCCAAGTCTCTCACTTCTGGACCATCTGGGCATTTGTGTGTCTTTCACACCCATCCTTAACCGTGCCCACGTCCTTCACTCTCCCCAACCGATTGTCCAGAGACTTTCAGCCAGGATTGCACTTTAGGAAGGTTCTCTGGTTACTAAAGACCCCTACACAACGTCCCTTTGCAGTGCAGATAAGACACAAGACCTGACAGCCAATACTGTCATGAAAACTTATCCTAAAGCAAAAGGGGACCAGGATCCGCCATACGCACTGTTCTGGTCGCTCCTGCCTTAACATCAGTTCCGACCCCGGCAGCCTGCCTGAGGCGTTTTTCCACTGCATGCATCTGACGAAGTGGGTCTTCACCCACCAAAGCTCGTGCTCCAGTACGTCCGGCAGTCTGCAAGGTGCCCCGGACTGTTTGTCGCTTGAACCTTGGAGTTAGGTGCTTAATGGAACCCTTTACCGCGGGGGTCTTTACCGCGGGGTCTTCACCGCGGGGGTCTTTACCGCGGGGGTCTTTACCGCGGGGTCTTTACCGCGGGGGTCTTTACCGCGGGGTCTTCACTGCGGGGGTCTTTACCGCGGGGGTCTTTACCGCGGGGTCTTCACCGCGGGGTCTTCACCGCGGGGGTCTTTACCACCGGGGTCTTTACCGCCGGGTCTTCACCGCGGGGGTCTTTACCGCAGGGTCTTCACCGCGGGGTATTTACCGTGGGGTCTTTACCGCGGGGTCTTTACCGCGGGGGTCTTCACCACAGGGGTCTTTACCGCGGGGTCTTTACCGCGGGGGTCTTCACCACGGGGGTCTTTACCGTGGGGTCTTTACCACGGGGGTCTTCACCACGGGGGTCTTTACCGCGGGGGTCTTTACCGCGGGGGTCTTTCCTTCTCAATAAACTTCTGTGTGTGCAAGTTAATTCCTGTGCAGCTTTCCGCTGGGAGCCATTCAATATCCACCGCGGGGCAGTCATCCCCTGGTGCCAACATGGGTGGCCAAGAAACAAAGATCTTAAACCGAATCAAACTTTTCTGAACTGGTGGCCTTTAAGGACCTTGGTATCGCGAACCCCAAAGCAGCCAAATGACAGCCCCCCATGGCTGGAAGAGGGGACAGAAGGACACATCGAGTGGTTCCTGGCATTCATTAATACAAGAGCAAAGGCAACTTGAAGTATTAAAACACCTGCCGTGGGTAGTAGATCAAATGAACTTTGCAGCAGCGTCTCCGAGAAAGTGATGGTATTACAAGCAGATCTAGTACAACGGGGAAGGTGAACGAGTCCCGTGGCAGAAAGGCTGGTAGTGAAGAAAGAGCCTGTGAAGAACCAGGGTTTTCAGAAGGGCCAGTGGCGCTGCCAGACAGTCAGTGGATAAGGGACTTTCTCGTGCTTTGGGCCAGAAAGAAAAGGCCGCGCGGTAAAGATAGCGGAAGAAACTGTGTCAAGCCAGCTCCTCCGGATTCCCATCCACAGACGCTGTTCCCCACGTCGACAGACTAAACCTGTCGCAGGATCTAAATGCACAAGGTAGTAAAATGTCAAAGCCCCGGCAACTTCCCAGTGTGGCTTGTACAGAAACCGGATGGCAGATGACATCCCGTGTGAGGCAGCTGGGAGGGGGGTGGAGGTGACGGGGAGTTTCCCTGGTGCTGTCTGCATTGGGGACACGGGAGGAGACTTCCCTGGGGGGAGGATACCTGAGCCTGTAACCTGAGTGGGGGGGGGGAGGGGGTGACACCTTCTGCCAGGGGAAACTAGACAAAGGCTGGGGGAGTGGCTGGGGGGGGGGGGGTGAGATACACTGCAGGGGTTGGGAGTGAGGAGTTGGCTGGGGAAGTGGAGGGAGCCCCAGGTCTGGGGTTGATTCTCCCTGCCCCCCAGAAGGACCCAACTGAGGGGTCCTAGCTGTCCCTTATTGAGAGTCCCGGGGAATCACAGGAAGTTGGGGGTGCAGGGCCCTGACTCCCCCTCCCCCATGACACCACGATTATATTATAAAAGTATCATTGTAAATCTACCCGTTGTACCGACCTTGCGACTAGAATGGCCGGAGCAGTGGCCAGGGCGAACCGGCTCTCTGTGCTGAATTGGTTCTTTGTTGTGTTATTAACCTCAGAATTATAAGAACTCCGGAGTCCCTGTTAACACCAAAGACACAAACGCCTGAGCAGGGACAGAAGAAGATCTGGGTGGCAAATGTGATGCAAACATTGGAACACATTTGGACAGAGAAATCAACACAAACGACAGGAAGAGCCAAAGGACTAATTAAAATATCAGTGAAGAATAGAAAACACAGCCATGCTTCCATTGGGAAACAAAGGGAAAAGACTCCTGATCGAACGGAAACCCTTTCCAGCTAACAGAGACGTATATGGCCAGTCCCTGACAGCTTTAGTAACAATCTGGATGGAGACATGTAAAACATTCTCATCAAATCCAACTATACTCGCCAAGGGACTAAACAGAGCACTTTTCAAAACTGAATGCGCAGTACGTACTCACCTGTAAGGTGCGGTTAGAGGCCTGGGGTCTGGTCTTGTTTCTGTTTTGTTTGCTTATGTTTTTTAGAGTGACCGAACTGCAAGTGTGAAAAATCGGGACAGGAAGACCCTAAATCCCTAATGGTTTTGCAGGTTAACTATAAATGTTTGGAAGCAAGAAGTAAGCTGTGGAATTTGCTCTGCTCGTTGGCGATGTGATTTCTCGACCTGTCTGTGCTCCGGGATTCCGTCTGAGGAATAAGCCAGAAAATTGTTAATTTACTTCAGTTTCAAAACAATGAGCAACCTTCTAAGGGCACAAGCATAAAACAGGCTGGGTCAAACTAAAGGTCCATCTAACCCGGCGTCCTGCGTTTAGCCCGGCGTTTCAGAGCAAAACAACAGAACAGGCAACGATCACGGACTCATTGTAGCCCATTCCCAGCTTCTGGCAAAGAGAGGGCAGGGACGCCAGCCCTGCCCACCCTGGCTACTAGCCTCTAGGAATTTCTCTCTTTCTTTTACAACAAGAATCACGTTGTTCTAGTCTTGGCCTTTACAACATTTCCAGACAAACGTTCCAAGACGTTCCATGGGTTAATTTTCCTGTGTTTATTTCCTTTTCTTTATTTGAAACCTGCTGTTTAGCAATCTGAATTGGTAACCCCTAGTTCTTGTGTTATAAAAAAAGAAGTAAATAACACTCTCCCTCAACAAGAGTCAGGATTTCATAGACCTCTCTTGTATTCCCCCTTTCGTTAGCTCTTTTCCAAGTTGGAAAGTCCCAGCCCTGGTAATCTTTTCTTATATAAAGTTGTTCCAGACTCCTGATTATTTTTGTTTTTTCTGTGCTATTTTTTTTCAGCTGTGGCTGTTGCCCATGAAGTGAATGTTTTTAGAGATCTATTCGCAGTGATTCCAGAACCTTTTTTCTTTTGGGTGGTAGCAGCTAATTTAACCTCGGCAGCTCATTCTTTTATGTGTGTAGCTGGAAATTTATGTTTTCCCAAGCTGCATTATTTGATATCGAATTTCATCTGCGTAGTCACCCGGTTCTGTAAAACCCCTGGGCACCTCTTTAAAGTCTGTTTGGAACTTGACTATCTTGAGGTTTTGGGTTATCTGGACATTTTTGCCACTTTATTGTTTCCCTTTTTACTATAGAGATCATTTAGCAGTGTTCCCTGTTCCCAATACAGACCCCTGGGAACGCCACTGGTTCCCTCTCTCCATTCTCAAAACTAACCAGTAATGAACTTTCCCTCTTATCCTATAACACAGGGGTGGGCAAACTTTTTGGCCTGAGGGCAACACTGGGGATCAAAATTGTGCAGAGGGCCAGGTAGGGGAGGCTGTGCTTCCCCAAACAGCCTGGCCCCGCCCCCTCTCTGGTTGTTTTTAGGCTTCCTGATGTTGATATCCTATCAGTATAGGAAAATCTCAATGTCTGAAAGCAGCCGTAGGAGGGGAAAGTTTTAAAAAAAACTTTGTGGGAAGTCTAAATTCCAGCACTGGGATATAGAGAATGGTGCAGATTTAATCAAAGTCCCAGCCAAAGGAAACCTTAACGTAGGCAACAACTTGAAACCAGCCTTTGCAAGAGAGTCCCGTACAAAAGTCATGTTAGAGTGTTTCCCAGATAACGTTCGCTCTCGCAGCATTGATCTCACTAGGCTCAAGGCCGGGGGGAGGCTAAAAGAAAGCGAAGGAAAAGGAAATAAAAGAAATGTCTATCCAGGGGACTGTACAAAGTCCAGTGCAAAAGGAATATCAAGTTGCTAAACCTCGTAAAGGGGATGCTAGGAAGGCAGGCTGGGGAAGCTGGGGAAATCTGGCACTCCATGGTAACAGAATCTGTCTGAGGCCATAAAAGGCACTGGGGGAATGTACCAATTAGGGCATGTAGTTCTGTGTGGGAACCACCCAGATAGCCTCAAAAGGGTGGGAAGAAGTTCCAGGAAGCCATGCGTAGTAGTTAAGCGGGAATGAAATAACACAAGGTAACCTCAACCCACTTTAGGGACCTCAAGTGTTAGTGTAACAAATGGTGCATCCGCATTGGGGGCCAACATATCCCAGCAACTAATACCAGCCCTGGGGAACTGTGGGACCCACGCACAACCCAGCACCATCGGACACAAGCACCCCAAGAACAGACCATTTTAAAAACCCAACATTCCCGTCCTGAATACAGGATCAGGAGTCAAACTGCAGAACACCACTGAGAATACGGAAATGTGTCCCTGCGGATTCTGGTAACTGGTGCACACAGAACGCCTGTTTCCTGGGCTCTGGTACTAACTCTGTAGGTAAAGTGTCCAGACAGAAGTCTGGTAACAGGCTGTAAGATGCCATCCCTCCTATGGGACCATCTGTACTATACAGAAGGAGAAACGTGGGTTCATGGAACCAGATCGACACCGGCACATCCCAGTGTCCTGAAATGGTTCGTTCCGGAGGGTAATCCCAGGGCAGCGCCACGCAAGGAATCAGAGGGTAAGAGTTCTGTAATCTCAGTCCCTGAGGAGTGTTTGAAACAGAGTCAGCAGCTCAATGCCCTGCGATGCCAGTCAAGGCCCTGGTGGGCCGGGCCTCCCCTCACACTGCTGTCTGGGGTGATCTCGGGGTGCTGGGCATCCCCACAGTGAGTCCGCCTGGGCGTGGCTCCCGAGGAAGCCAACGGCCCCTGCACTTCACCTCCCCGTAACTCTCAGCCGACCCTGTGGAACCAGGGTTCATCAGTTAACAGGACTCAGTGTGAACGGACTTGTGGGCCCGGGAATTGGTATCTTCTAGCCAAATCCACCTCGGACCCCTCGCCTCTCACCCAACATGGACTGCCCAGCTTCTAGCAACCCGACCTCCAACACGCCCCTCGCCCCTCCTCCTCTTCGGCTCACTGCCCAGGCAGAGTGGTACCTGGTCACACCCCCTCCTAGGGTTTAGGTTACGAAGGGCAACTTCTATTGCTTGTGTGCCCTGCCCCCAAGGGTCTTAGCAAGTCACACACCCTTGTTCCTACCCCCAGGGAAAGCAAGGCACCACTAGCGTGACCAGACAGCATGTATGAGTGCATGTGTCGGGGGAGGGGGGATATAATAGGTGCCCATACAAGAAAAGCCCTGAATATCGGGACTGACCCTATAAAATCCAGCCATCTGGTCACCCTCGGCACCACACAGTAATTATGCAAAACAGTCAGAACTCACATCGAGTCACTTACAACAAACACCGGAGCAGGTAATGTTTGCCAGCGCCTGGAAATGAAACAGGCTCCTATGGACGGAGGATGTGAAGTGATTCAAACTGGGCTATGGAAATAGAAACTAATCAAGGCGCACTAGACCAGCTGGAACGGTCACCTCGACTGATCAGATCGGTGAGCGATAGGCCTGCTCGAAAATATAAAATTGTCAAAAAAAATGTAGAAGAAATCAGATCTGAAATGTGCGCTTGATAGAATGTCGTATGTCAAGTAACAGCATAAAATGGAGTTAACCGGGCAATGGTATTCTAAGTTTCAAAAACTTATTCCTTGTATGTCACTGTTTTGTACCAGATGTGTAAGCGATGTAAGAAAAAACAAGCTTTACGGAAAATGTCTAAGACTGAGCTGTTGAATGATGCACGACGAATCCCAAAGTAACGCGTTCCGTGTTACACAGACCAGGAAAGGAGACCCGTGATCTAGTGGTTAGTGGGTGAGTTGCAGGTATGATTGATGCAATATTACAATGATCGTTGGTAACTGAATATCGCCTGGGGGACGGTTGTGATGGAGCCGAATTGGTGCGGGTGTACTGAACGAGTGGTGACACCCCGCTCGACAGGACTGAACTGTGAAAGAGGATTCTGGGAAAAGAACTCTTCTCTTAGCATCAGGCAGAGGTGAAGCTGAGCGGCTCTGTGCTGCGTGTGTGAGCGATACTGACCTATGGGTCAGCAAATCTGTCCACTTGTGTGACCAGGTCCTAGTGGGGGGCCAGCTGTGGTCACTCAATTAGGGTGAACTGCAAAGATTGGGGCAGACAATCCCCAAAGCTGGTGGATATTCCAATACTTAGATTCACCAAGTCAGCATAAAACGGCTTCTTTATTACCTTACTGGTTACTCAGAAGTCCAAACACCACAGCTCCCTTACGGTGATCCAGCCTCAGACCGCCATCCAGGTACCTACGTCAAATATGATGAACGTTTCTGTAAATCTTATTTCATCCTATAAAAGAAAAGGTTCTACCAATCCCAAAAGATCGGACAAATTACCTCCCCGGTTAACGAATGTTTTAGATCTTACTCAAATACACGCTACAGTCACTTTTTATTAACTAAACTAAAATGTATTACAAAAGAGAGCGAGTCCAGTTAAAAGGTCAATATGCAGACAGACATGAGTTCAATCCATCGAGGTTCAGATTCAGAGCAGAGATGGTGAGCTTTGTAGTTGCAAAGAGTTCCTTAGACTGCAGCTCATAGTCCAGTGTCCAAATCTCATATTCAGGTTGTACCAGCATAACTGGGACCTCAGTCTAGTGACTCAAACTTCCCCTGATGAAGTCTAAGCTGATCTGAGATGAGAGAATCAGGACCCAAGGATCTTTTATACCATTTCATGTCCTCTTTGACAAGTTGGGATTTCCTCAAGGCCCAAAAGGTCGTTAGGATGCCTTTGAAGGAGGTCCATCACCCGTACTATATGAATTAACATAAGGCCATTTGCTTGTTCCTCCCCCATTCACAGTACATTTCAAAGAGAGAGGAATACTGAGATATCCCGTTTACAATTCATTTTAATACTAGGACGTTCTTCTGAGCTCTGAACGATCAGAATACAGCCTAGACAGGGACCAGTGATTACACTCTTGACCCTACTCATCCATGGAGGGATAGCTCAGGGGTTTAAGCATTAGGCTGCTTACTCCAGGGTTGTGAGTTCAATCCTTGAGGGGACCATTTAGGGATCCTGGAGCAAATAAATCTGTCCGGGGACAGTACTTGATCCTGCTAGTGTAGGCAGGGTACTGGACTCAATGACCTTTTAAGGTCCTTCCAGTTCTAGGAGATAGGTATGGCTCCATAATTTATAGGGGGGAGGGATAGCTCAGTGACTTCAATCCTTCAGGGGGCCCTTTAGGGATATGGGGCAAAAATAGGGATTGGCTCTGCTTTGAGCAGGGGGGTGGACTAGATGATCCCGAGGTCCCTTCCGACCCTGAGACTCTAGGATTCTATATGTAACCACACACAGCCCCAGCATTATCCCCACAAGTCTGTGAGGGTTGGTTGGTTGTTTTGCAGGGTGTTTAACCCTTTCTAGTCACGCGTCACACAATACTGATCTTTGAGTCAGCAAATCTGTCCACCCGAAAGCAAACAAGCCGGGTAGAACATCCGGCGAGGGGCCTGGGCTGGCTCGGGGCATCTCGACCCTGTTGTAGGACGTCACGCAGGGGCTGAAGTGAAGGATTGGTAAGGGAGTGAACGTGGGGTAATGTGCAGTTGGCACCACCCTGCAAACTCCTCCTAAGGCATTAATTAGATAAAAATCAGTTGCCACACGGCCACTGGGCCTGCGTGAGACGTGACTGCTGAGGAAAGGGTGTAAATGACAGTTGGGGGGAAATTCCTTAATTGACGCTTGAAGAGGCGCTAGACAGAGCAGCCAAAACTCTGCCCCGAGAGGGAAGGTGACCAGAGGGGTCTCCAGGCAGGTGAGGCCCCCGGGAATCCCAGACAGAGCGGAGGAGACCAGACCTGGAGGGAAGAAGCCGCCATAGAACTGGTAACCGCGTCTCTGCTTGTGAGTGAGACTGGCTGAGAGGAACGGGGCGCTGGGAATGGGGAGTTCTTGAATATCCAACGAGGCGTTAGGTGCGTAACGGAGCCCCCTGACCGGGGGGTCATTCCTTCGCAATAAACTGCACTGCATGCAAGTCAATTCCTGCGCACCTTTCCACCGGCCCCCCAGTCCTCTGCTCCGCTGGGAGCCAGTAACGACCCCTTCGGGGGACCACAGAGGGGAGAGGGCTCATGAGGTGACGTAGCCCGGCGCAGACGGTGGATGGCGGGAGGCCTGTCTGTCCAGTGCAGAGCCGCCGCCCCGTGATCTCAGCCGTCAGGACAACTCCATCCCAGACCCCCAGTCAGGCTTCGTGAGACTGAGGAGCCGCCCGGGCGCCTGCTGCTCCACCCCCACCCCCTCTGTGCAGCACAGGCCCTGCTGGGCTCCTGCCTGGTGCCAGCCGAGCAGCGGAGGCAGGGGAACTGGCCCCGCACAGTGGGAAAGGGCACAGGGTGGGGGCTGCCTGGCTGGGCACAGCCAGATCCTCTCCCTTCCCAGTGCAGCCTTTGCTGGGAGCCCCCATCCCAGCCCAGCGGTGGGAGCCAGGGACCCCGGGGGCCTGGCATCCTGGCTGCCCAGGTATCGGTCCCCTTTGGGTGCTGCGCCCCTTAGTGGACAGAGTCATGTACTGCAGCGTCACCTTGAACCCCGAGCACAGGGGCCGTGGGGCCGCTCAGTGTGGGCAGTGTGAGCGAGTGGGCAGGAGCCCTGCAGGTGCCAGCCCCACGGCGTGGGAGTGGAGAGCAGGGGGCTGGGAGGGGCCCACAGCGAGCGGGACAGTGAGTGGGGCCAGTGTGACGAAGTGGGAGTACGCTGTGTACGTGCCTCAGTTTCCCCTATGCATTTCTTGAGCGTCTATGTGGAGGGAAAGGAATGTGTAGCTGATGCAAAGCAAAGCCACTGCAGGTGTTAATGGGTGAAGCTGTAATCTGACCCCACTGAGGCATGCACACACAGTACTCCCACTTCCTCACAGCCAGTCACCATGGGACATGGGCCCATGGCCAGTGGGGGAGCTGGCAAGTGGGGAGCGGCAGCCTGAGAATGCAGAGCAAAGGGGAAAGGCCCAGGTTGGAGCAGCCCCTCCCCTGGCTCTGGGGACACCCCTCATGGCCAGGAGCTGCTCTGCCCTGGGCCCAGCTGTATACCCACGTGGGGCAGCCCCTCCCAAGAGGCCTTTGCTGCACCTGGGGGCTGGCGTGGAGCAAGTGGGGAAGTCCCGTGAACTCTACCTGTGACTCAGTTTCCCACAGCTGGCGTGTGAAGGGCTCATTTCCCCTCGGCCCTGGGCTCCCAGCGCTTCCTTGGGGCACCCAGCAGGGACTCGGCTTGGCCGGCCCCTCTGCGCAGCAAGCTCCCTGCGACGCCCAGGGCATAGCGTGTCCCCACCCAGGATGCGCTGGGTCCGCTCTCTCCTTAGAGCACAGGTGGGCAAACTACGGCCCACGGGCCACATCTGGCCCACGGGACCCTCCTGCCTGGCCCTTGAGCTCCTGGCCGGGGAAGCTACCCCAACCCCTCCCCCGCTGTCCCCCGTCCCCGTAGCCTCAGGTCACCATGCCACCAGCACTCCGGGGCTGCGAGCTCCTGCCAGGCAACGCAGCAGCGAAAGCCGCCGGCCTACCCCTGTGCTCTAGACTGTGTGGGGGCGTGGCTGGCTCCAGCTGGGCGGCGTGGCTACCAGTCCTGGTGCTCTGAGTGGCATGGTAGGGGGGTGGGGGTGCATAAGGGGCAGGGGATCCCAGGGGGTAGTCAGGGGACAGGGGGCAGCTGGATGGGGCATGGGAGTCCCGGGGGCCTGTCAGGGTGTGGGGGTGTGGTGAGGGGTTGGGGCAGTCATGGAACAGGGAGCGAGGAGGGTTGGATGGGTTGGAGGTTCGGGGGGGCGGTTGGGGACAGGTAATGGGGGGTTTGGATAGGTGTGGGAGTCCCGGAGGGCCTTTCAGGAGGTGTGGGGGGGTAGATAGGGGTCAGGGCAGTCAAGCGACAGGCAGCAGTGGGAGTTGAATAGGGGGTGGAGTCTTAGGGGGGCGGTTGGGGGGGGGTCCCAGGAGGGGGTGGTCAGGGGAAAAGGAGCAGGGGGGGTTGGATGAGTCACGGGTTCTCAGGGGGGCAGTCAGGGGGCGGGAAATGGGTGGGGGTTGGATGGGGGTGGGGCCAGGCTGTTTGGGGAGACACAGCCTCCCCATCGGGCCCCCTGTACAGTTTCACAACCCCAACGTTTGCCCATCCCTGGGCTAGTGTCCCTCTGGGCTCAGGGAGGGCCAGCGGGAAGTGGAGCTGGTGCGGTGGTCCTGGCAGCTGGGACCCTTGTCCCGGGGTCCCCGGGCGATGCTCTGGAACTGCTCCCCCCAGGGTCAGGCAGGACATTGGGGGAAACCTCCTCTCTGTGAGCGACTGTCTCCAGGGCAAGAATCTCACCCGGCTCCCACCTTCCTGGATCTGACCTCAGAGCATCCAGCATCCCCCGCCCCTCCATGAGCTGTCCCCAGCGAGTCCACCCAGGCGGGGTCCTGGGGGAGCCTGTGGGTCCTGCCCCCCACTCTACACTCAGACGTGACTCTCAGCCGGTAGAACAGAGGTTTATTAGTCGACAGGAACACAGCGTAGGACGGAGCTTGTTAGCACTGAAATCAGGGACTTGCAGCCAAGTCCATCTCGGGAATCCTGGGCCAAACGCTCTGGATTCCCCCTCGTCCAGCCCCCCCCCCAGGCCCCCAGCCTCCGACACCCCCCTCATGCCCCTCCTCCTGTCTTGCTTCCTGTCACGGACCCACAGGTGGTGCCCACTCTTGGCTCTGTGCGGTCTGGGGGGGGGGGGGATTCCCTTTGACACAGCCCTTCTCGGGGGGGGGGGCGCTCTGTCTAGCAGTCCAGCCCCTCCACCTCCTGGAGCCGCCCCTCTCCGAGCCTTAGCACGCCTGCCTCTGCCGTGGGCCCCTCAGGGAGTCCCCTCGCCTGGGACCCCGGGGCCTCCACCCCCCAAGGGGACGATGCCCCCCTGTTCTCTAGCCCGGAGTGACTCTCAGCCATCTTAGAACAGGAGGTTTATCGAGCGTTTGAACCCAGCAGGGGTGTGACTTATTGACACAATCTGGGATCCTAGAGATCCTTGTTGCATCCAAGGTCCTGCAGTGGCACCAAATTTTGTATAAAGGGGAACCGATCATATAAGGTGTGTGACAAAGTCCCTCCTGGGGTGGGGAGCCCTGTCGGCCCAAAGTGACAGGCGAGGTTTTTGAGCTTTCAGTCATGCGGGAGCTGTGGGGAAGCTGCAGGGAGGCTCTGGGAGTGGCTGCCCCCAAGACTGCCGGGGTGCAGTAGTACCAGGGGTGCTGATGGGGGCGCTGCAGCTCTGCCTGGCCCTGGGGCTGCCCAGCTGGGTCCTTGGCATGGAACCAGAGGCCCAGGGGAGCGAGCCGCAGAGCCTGGTCTGGCCTCTGCGCTGTCCCGAGCGGAGGGAGCGAAGGGGGAGCTACAGAAAGGGGAGGTGGCCTAGCTCTGGCCAGACAGCCACACTCCTGGTCCTACCCCCGGCTCCTCACAGGGGGCTCTGGGGCTGGGGTTCCCTGCAGGCTGGCAGCGGCGAGGGCAGGGAGACGGGGCTGCACCTAGTGCCCCCCGCTCCTGCCAGGCCTGCTCAGACACAGGGAGCCAGAGAGGGAGACACCCCCCAGAGGCCTCATCTGCTCCCCAGGGCCACTTCTTTCCCCACGACCCAGGCTCTGTCCCGCCTCAGCCACCCGCCCTTCCCATGGGAGAGGCGCCCCCAGGAACAATACTCCTGGCCGCCGTCTGTCTGTGTCTGGGACAGTGGAGTCCAAGGGCAAGAGGGGCATGGGGGGGGGGGCTACGGGGCCCCTCCAGCTGGGTTCTGCTTTCTCCGAGGGAGCGTCTCCTGGCCTCGCGGGAGCCAGGCATTGCGCCGAACCTGCCCAGGCAGGCCCTAGCAACCGTTCCCATGAACAGCCTCTCGGGCATCCTGGCTCCCGCCACCTCCGGGCCCCTTGGGATGGGGGGCAGAGCTGGTTCACAGGCACCCCACAGGAGTGGTGGAGCAGCCAGGCCAGGAAGCACCGTCCTCCTCCCCTGCCAGCCCCTGTGCCCCTGGACTCACTCCCCCCACTGCCCAGGGAGTGTGTGGGAATGGGGGGCGCACAGCCCCTCCCTGAGGGGCTGGCTGGGCTGCAGCAGGCCCTGCCTCATGGGGCCCTGGCAGGGAACAGCGGGGAGTGGGAGATAGGGATGATGGATGAGGGGCCAGGGCCTGCCAGACACACCAGATAAGGGGGATGGAAAGTGCAGGCCGAGGCCTGGCAGCTGGTGGCAGCCAGAGGTGGGCCGGATGCAACGCTGCCCACCAGCAGCCCTGGAGACCCGGTGCCTTGCTGCCCCCCAACCCCCCGCAGCCAGCCCCAAAGGCTACAGCTCCTGGGGGCAGGCTGCAGGCTGTTATTGGGGGACTGCCACAGGGTACAGGGGTGGGTCTCTGTATCCTATGGGGAGGTGTCACTCTTCTAGGAGCCCCGTGGTGTGCCCGACCCCCCAGGGATCCCTCTCCCTATAGGGCCAGCCTCCGGCCTCCCCACCTCCAGACTGCAGCTCTGGGCTGCAGCCCTCCTGCTTCCCCCCAGCGAGCTCCGCCAGCGAGTTGCACAGAGCCGGGCTCTGGGGGAGCCTCGTCCGCTCCGCAGGGACCGATGCGCCCAGCCCGGACCTGCAGCGACCCCCACCCAGCGCGGGCCCAGCAGCCGGGTTTGTGCGTCGCCCGGACTCGGCCTGGGGGCCCAGAGCTGAGTCCAGGGAGGCAGTGGCTCAGACACGGCCCCGTCGACACTAGAAAATGAGGTCAGCGGATGTGAGAAATCTGCCCTCGAGCCGGCTCCCAGGGCTTGGCGAGGCGGATGGCCTGCCCTGCCGGCTGCGGTGAGGGGCTCAGCATGTCCCTACAGACAGCCCTAGGCTGGCAGGGGGGCTTCTCCCGTCGCGGTCATTAATCCACCGCCGACGGGTTACCCTGAATTCTTCCCTGGACCTGGCGCTGGCTGCATGGGGGTTCAGCTGGCATAGCCACGTATGACGAAATGGGGGGTTTCTTAGCGCTGCGCATGACTGCCAGGCGTGCCTCAGTTTCCCTGTGTGCTGTGTGTGTAAGAAGGGGGGGAGGGAGCTTGTGGGGGCCAGGACCCCAGACAATGGCGGGGAGAGGGGGGCCCAGTGACTGGGGGCAGCTGGCTCTGGCCAGTGGGGGACAAAGGACGGGGGGGGGGGGCTGGCCTGTCTGGCGGGGACAGAAGGGAAAGGGCGGAGGAGGGGCTGGTGGGGGAGGGGAGAGAGGCTCGGCGGGAGGGGGCGGGGGCTGGACTGGGCCAGGGAGCAGCCAGCGCTCCCTCGAGGGTGGGGGTCTAGAGAGCTGATTGGCAGATGTTCCCGAGTAGGCGGGCTTTGGCGGAAAACTAGCCAATGGTCGGCCATGGAGGGAAACGGGGCGGGGTCTCGCTGAGCCGGCTCGCGGGGGGACTTGGCGCCCGTTGCAGGGGGCGGAGCCTGGGGCCAGCGGGGCGGGGATCGGGGTGAGGTCCTGAGGGGGCGGGGCGGGGCGGCGAAGTGAGAGTTCGGGGGGGGGAGGGGGCAGAGGCGCTGAGGGGGCGGAGGAGGGAGGTGGTGAGGGGCAGGGGGTGAGGTGGTGAGGGGGCGGAGGAGGGAGGTGGTGAGGGGCAGGGGGTGAGGTGGTGAGGGGCAGGGGGTGAGGTGGTGAGGGGGCGGAGGAGGGAGGTGGTGAGGGGCAGGGGGTGAGGTGGTGAGGGGCAGGGGGTGAGGTGGTGAGGGGGCGGAGGAGGGAGGCGCTGAGGGGCAGGGGGTGAGGTGGTGAGGGGGCGGAGGAGGGAGGTGGTGAGGGGGCGAAGGAGGGAGGTGGTGAGGGGGCGGAGGAGGGAGGCGCTGAGGGGCAGGGGGTGAGGTGGTGAGGGGGCAGAAGGGGGAGGTGGTGAGGGGCAGGGGGTGAGGTGGTGAGGGGGCGGAGGAGGGAGGTGGTGAGGGGCAGGGGGTGAGGTGGTGAGGGGGCGGAGGAGGGAGGTGGTGAGGGGGCAGGGGGTGAGGTGGTGAGGGGGCGGAGGAGGGAGGTGGTGAGGGGCAGGGGGTGAGGTGGTGAGGGGGCGGAGGAGGGAGGCGCTGAGGGGCAGGGGGTGAGGTGGTGAGGGGGCGGAGGAGGGAGGTGGTGAGGGGGCGAAGGAGGGAGGTGGTGAGGGGGCAGGGGGTGAGGTGGTGAGGGGGCAGAAGGGGGAGGTGGTGAGGGGCAGGGGGTGAGGTGGTGAGGGGGCGGAGGAGGGAGGTGGTGAGGGGCAGGGGGTGAGGTGGTGAGGGGGCGGAGGAGGGAGGTGGTGAGGGGCAGGGGGTGAGGTGGTGAGGGGGCGAAGGAGGGAGGTGGTGAGGGGCAGGGGGTGAGGTGGTGAGGGGGTGGAGGAGGGAGGCGCTGAGGGGCAGGGGGTGAGGTGGTGAGGGGGCGGAGGAGGGAGGTGGTGAGGGGGCGGAGGAGGGAGGTGGTGAGGGGCAGGGGGTGAGGTGGTGAGGGGGCGGAGGAGGGAGGTGGTGAGGGGCAGGGGGTGAGGTGGTGAGGGGGCGGAGGAGGGAGGTGGTGAGGGGCAGGGGGTGAGGTGGTGAGGGGGCGGAGGAGGGAGGCGCTGAGGGGCAGGGGGTGAGGTGGTGAGGGGGCGGAGGAGGGAGGTGGTGAGGGGGCGGAGGAGGGAGGTGGTGAGGGGCAGGGGGTGAGGTGGTGAGGGGGCGGAGGAGGGAGGCGCTGAGGGGCAGGGGGTGAGGTGGTGAGGGGGCGGAGGAGGGAGGCGCTGAGGGGGCGGAGGAGGGAGGTGGTGAGGGGCAGGGGGTGAGGTGGTGAGGGGGCGGAGGAGGGAGGTGGTGAGGGGCAGGGGGTGAGGTGGTGAGGGGCAGGGGGTGAGGTGGTGAGGGGGCGGAGGAGGGAGGTGGTGAGGGGGCGGAGGAGGGAGGTGGTGAGGGGCAGGGGGTGAGGTGGTGAGGGGGCGGAGGAGGGAGGTGGTGAGGGGCAGGGGGTGAGGTGGTGAGGGGGCGGAGGAGGGAGGCGCTGAGGGGCAGGGGGTGAGGCGCTGAGGGGGCGGAAGGGGGAGGCGCTGAGGGGCAGGGGGTGAGGTGGTGAGGGGGCGGAGGAGGGAGGTGCTGAGGGGCAGGGGGTGAGGTGGTGAGGGGGCGGAGGAGGGAGGTGGTGAGGGGCAGGGGGTGAGGTGGTGAGGGGGCGAAGGAGGGAGGTGGTGAGGGGCAGGGGGTGAGGTGGTGAGGGGGCGGAGGAGGGAGGCGCTGAGGGGCAGGGGGTGAGGTGGTGAGGGGGCGGAGGAGGGAGGTGGTGAGGGGCAGGGGGTGAGGTGGTGAGGGGGCGGAGGAGGGAGGTGGTGAGGGGCAGGGGGTGAGGTGGTGAGGGGGCGGAGGAGGGAGGTGGTGAGGGGCAGGGGGTGAGGTGGTGAGGGGGCGGAGGAGGGAGGCGCTGAGGGGCAGGGGGTGAGGTGGTGAGGGGGCGGAGGAGGGAGGCGCTGAGGGGCAGGGGGTGAGGTGGTGAGGGGGCGGAGGAGGGAGGCGCTGAGGGGGCGGAGGAGGGAGGTGGTGAGGGGCAGGGGGTGAGGTGGTGAGGGGCAGGGGGTGAGGTGGTGAGGGGGCGGAGGAGGGAGGTGGTGAGGGGGCGGAGGAGGGAGGTGGTGAGGGGCAGGGGGTGAGGTGGTGAGGGGGCGGAGGAGGGAGGTGGTGAGGGGCAGGGGGTGAGGTGGTGAGGGGGCGGAGGAGGGAGGTGGTGAGGGGCAGGGGGTGAGGTGGTGAGGGGGCGGAGGAGGGAGGTGGTGAGGGGCAGGGGGTGAGGTGGTGAGGGGGCGGAGGAGGGAGGCGCTGAGGGGCAGGGGGTGAGGTGGTGAGGGGGCGGAGGAGGGAGGCGCTGAGGGGGCGGAGGAGGGAGGTGGTGAGGGGCAGGGGGTGAGGTGGTGAGGGGGCGGAGGAGGGAGGTGGTGAGGGGCAGGGGGTGAGGTGGTGAGGGGGCGGAGGAGGGAGGTGGTGAGGGGGCGGAGGAGGGAGGTGGTGAGGGGCAGGGGGTGAGGTGGTGAGGGGCAGGGGGTGAGGTGGTGAGGGGGCGGAGGAGGGAGGTGGTGAGGGGGCGGAGGAGGGAGGTGGTGAGGGGCAGGGGGTGAGGTGGTGAGGGGGCGGAGGAGGGAGGTGGTGAGGGGCAGGGGGTGAGGTGGTGAGGGGGCGGAGGAGGGAGGTGGTGAGGGGCAGGGGGTGAGGTGGTGAGGGGGCGGAGGAGGGAGGTGGTGAGGGGGCGGAAGGGGGAGGCGCTGAGGGGCAGGGGGTGAGGTGGTGAGGGGGCGGAGGAGGGAGGTGGTGAGGGGCAGGGGGGGAGGTGGTGAGGGGGCGGAGGAGGGAGGTGGTGAGGGGGCGGAGGAGGGAGGTGGTGAGGGGGCGGAGGAGGGAGGTGGTGAGGGGCAGGGGGTGAGGTGGTGAGAGGGCGGAGGAGGGAGGTGGTGAGGGGGCGGAGGAGGGAGGCGCTGAGGGGCAGGGGGTGAGGTGGTGAGGGGGCGGAGGAGGGAGGTGGTGAGGGGGCGGAGGAGGGAGGTGGTGAGGGGCAGGGGGTGAGGTGGTGAGGGGGCGAAGGAGGGAGGTGGTGAGGGGCAGGGGGTGAGGTGGTGAGGGGGCGGAAGAGGGAGGTGGTGAGGGGCAGGGGGTGAGGTGGTGAGGGGGCGGAGGAGGGAGGTGGTGAGGGGGCGGAAGGGGGAGGCGCTGAGGGGCAGGGGGTGAGGTGGTGAGGGGGCGGAAGGGGGAGGCGCTGAGGGGCAGGAGGTGAGGTGGTGAGGGGGCGGAGGATGGAGGCGCTTAGGGGCAGGGGTGAGGTGGTGAGGGCGGAGGAGGGAGGCGCTGAGGGACAGGGGGTGAGGTGGTGAGGGGGCGGAAGGGGGAGGCGCTGGGGGGGCAGAAGGGGGAGGCGCTGAGGGGCAGGGGGTGAGGTGGTGAGGGGGCGGAAGGGGGAGGCGCTGAGGGGCAGGGGGTGAGGTGGTGAGGGGGCGGAGGATGGAGGCGCTTAGGGGCAGGGGTGAGGTGGTGAGGGCGGAGGAGGGAGGCGCTGAGGGACAGGGGGTGGGGTCCCTGGGGTGGGGGCAGAGGGGGGAGGCCCCAGCGGGGGCAGAGTGGGGAGGCAGCTCCGTGCTCATTGAGTACTGGATGAGGCAGGGGCTCCCCGTGGGGCCATTAGAGAGGGAACCTGGCCCCAGCACGGGTCCCCCTGCCCCCGCCCCGGTGCCAGCTGCTGGCTGGGCGCCTGCCGGTGGCTGCACACACGTTACGCCCCATTGGCTCCTCTGGGCTGTTTCCTGTGGGCCTGGAGGGCCGTGGAGCCACTGGCCCATGAACCCCCTTCCTCCCTCGCTGCGCCTCTCCTGACTCCGGCTCCTCGCCCAGGCCAGCTGCGAGCGCCTGGATGGGGACGTGGTGGGGGCGAGGCCGGCGAGCGTCCGGAGAGCAGGAGGGCTGGGGAGGAAGGTAGGCACGACCTGGACCCAGAGACTGCCAGGAGCCCCAAGGTCCTCCAAGAGGAAGAGCTGCATGGCCCCAAGTGCCTGACCCGACCACCGCGCCGAGCCCCACAAGCAGGTGAGAACACCGCATGCTCCCCCAGGAATCGCCACCTGCCCCCCCTCCGTGCAGCCGGGGCCTGACCCGACGCCACAGAGCTGGGACTCCAGCCAGCGTGTGACACAGACGGGTTAGTCGGCGGGAACCCAGCGTAGACCAGAGCTGTGAGCACAGGGAGCAGGAACCTTCAGCCAAGTGCATCTGGGGGGATCCAGAGCCCTGGGCTCCCCCCTCCTCCCCCCCCAAGGCCCAGCCAGGAGACTGACCAGCCGCCCACGCCCAGGTGCTCTCCTCCTCCCTTTGTGTCTTTCCCGGGCAAACGGGGCCCCTGGCCTGCCCCTCACTCTTTGGTCTCCAACACCTCTGGCTGATCCTTGTAGAGGATGGGCCCACAGGACAGAGTGTGGGCCGGGCGGTCTTGGGCCCAGGCAGCCAATCTGCATCACACCTGCCCTCTAGGAGTGTCTGCAATGACCACACGCCCTTATCCCCCCACCTGGACACTTGAGTAACACAGAGGGGAAACTGAGTCACACCGTATTCAGACAACATTAAGAGCATTCCCACTGCATGTTACACTGGGGCACCTCAGTGTGGCTGTAATGGAGGTGTGGGAGACTACAACTCCCAGCATGCAATGTTCCATCTTGAGCCAAGGGGCCATGCTTTAGGCTCAAGCTGGACCATTGCATGCTGGGAGCTATGCTCCCCTTTGCTGCACCTCCTCAGTGCAGACAGGTCCTAGCCAGGGGGTTCAGTGGGGCAGAAGGTGATGGTGTTTGTGGTGCCGGGGCACGAACCCCAAAGCTGCTGTTCTGCTCTGCCCTGGCGGATCCAGCCCCATCCTAGACACTCCTTGCTGATGGGATGCTTGTGTAACTGGGATGAATTCCCCCGTCCCCCCACTGCTCCCCTCAGCGTGTCTGTGGGTCCTCGAACCACAGGACATAGCTTTCAGCACCTTGGACAGATACCACTGGAATGTGCTGATAGTCCTGGGACACGCTGTCAGGGCCTGACGTGACCCAGCAGCTTCTCAGGCACAGGCTGTCCTCATGGCCTTGACGTTATCCCACCAGTGCCGCCCTGGCACAGAGCAACAGGCCCCTCTAAACTGGCACACACACCCCTGCACCCTCTGGCTGCCCTGGATCAGCCTGGTGGGCCCACCTGGCTGGTTCGCCCCCTTCCCCAGATCAGCCCAGTGGGGTGAATCTCAGAGTCACTGCCCACTCCCATTGTTGCCCATTCCCCTCACTGCCCTTGCCGAGCCCATGAGCCCCTTGCTGTGTAGGGGTACTAGTGAGCTGCTGGGTGGCTCCTGTCTGGGTGAGGGCAAAGCCTCCAACACCCCAGAGGGTGGGTGCCTGAGCAGGACAGAGACCTGGCTGGGGCTTCTCACAAGGTCTTTTAGGGCCCAACTCTGCTGGCCCTGGGGGAGGCTCAGGAGTAGGCCTCGCCCACTCACACTCTGTTTCTAGAGTGGCCCCCAGGGGAAAAGGCAAGAACCCTCTGGTCCGTGGGCTGGGGCTGGCTCCCTCCAGCTGCCCCTGCTAGGGGTCATTTTCTTTTCACCTCCTTTCCTAGCTCCTCCATCCTTGTGCTGATCTCAGCAGCAGCATCCTGGCCTATGGGGCAGCCTCCCCAGCAGCAGGAGCGAGAGCCCTTGAGGTGAGCTGGGGCGTGTGATGGGCGGGATTCTGGAGCAGCAGCAGGGAGGTGCCACCAGCCGGGGGCAGGGAGAGAGCCCGGGTGGCTGTGGTGGTGTGAAGTCAATGGAAACTGCTCTGGAGAGGGCTGGGATGGGGGTGCAGGGCAGGGTGCAGGACAGGAGCAGGTGCTGGCAACTCAGGGACTGGGAGACATCAGGGCAGGGGGCAAGATTTGGTGGGGGTCTGGCTGTTTGTAGCCCTGACTCCTCCTGCAGCCTACGTGTCTGTGTACAGGGGGAGCCCCCCCCCCCCCCACTGGCAGCTGCTGTGTACGGACCAGGACCCACAGCGACAACCTGACCCTAGGGCACCACTGGGGCAGCAGGAGCTGGTCTGGGTCCGAAAGGTGATGGGCTATGGCTGCGCCTGGGACCCGGCGCTGGGGAGCTATGGAGCAGTGCTGGCGGCTCTCCCTCTCCCCAGCCCTGCTTGCCTCCCCTCTGCTGGCTGCACATGGAGATGGGCAGAGGCAGCCCAGCTGGCTTGGGAAGCTGGAGAGGGATCTTCCACCCCCCCCCCCGCGCAGAGAGGAGACAGCTACAGGCTTGCACTGGGCAAGGGCAGGCGGTCATCTCCCCTTGGCCCCTGCTAATCAGGAAATGAGGAGTAATCGGGGGCCTGGGAGAATAGCCGGCGAGCTCTCCACTGGGAGAGGCCCCTGGGGACCAAGAGAAGAGACTGGGGGACAAGCAGGCCTTGCCTGCGAGCTGGACGGCCGAGTAGTCACCCTGGACAGGATTACTGACCGGGGCTGTGCCAAAGCAGTGGGTTGCCGGGGAGGGAGAGGGCAGCGAGCGGCCGTGGCCGGGGATAACTGGGAGATCTCCCGGGGACCGATGGGAAGGGTTGAGCCAGGGCAGAGGAATCTGCTTGAAGGCCCAGGTGTGAGCAGCTTGGCACAGAGCTCGGGAGGGACAGGCCCCGCTCCGGAGCTCATGGGAGACAGGCCCCGCTCCGGAGCTCATGGGAGACAGGCCCCGCTCCGGAGCTCGGGAGGGACAGGCCCCGCTCCGGAGCTCGGGAGGGACAGGCCCCGCTCCAGAGCTCATGGGAGACAAGCCCCGCTCCGGAGCTCATGGGAGACAGGCCCCGCTCCGGAGTTCAGGAGAGACAGGCCCTGCTCTGGAGCTCGTAGGAGACAGGCCCTGTGTCACGGAGCGCCCGGGCGATGGTCTGGAACCGCTCCCTAGGAAGCCAGACCGGACTCCGGGTGAAGGGCCCCTTCTCCGTACACAGCCCGTTTCCCAGGCCAGGAGCTTCAGGGGTCCCCACTTCCATCTTCCTGGGTCTGACCTCGGAGCATTCAGCACCTTCTGCCCCTCCGTGTGCTTCCCCTAGCAAGCCCGCCTGGGCGGGGTCCTGGGGGAGCCCATGGGTTCTGCACCCCAAATCCACAGTCAAACGTGACTCTCAGCCAGCCAGCAGAATAGACGGTTTATTTGAGATGTCAGGAACCATCCAACTCACAGCTTCTCAGTCTCAACCGGGCCCATCCAATCAGGCAGGTCCTTCTGGGGTGCTAGGAGAATGAAACCCAGATTCTGGGCTCCTGCTTCTCCCCCAGGTTTATTCGATTACTTCCATCTGGTCTAACACAGACCATGCAGCGAGCGAGCGTGAGCCCTCAGCTGGATCCATCTTGGGCCAGAGAGCGAGATCGCTTCTCTCCCTGTTTCCAGCTAGACCCAGACTGACCCACTCCCCCTTCCTGCCTGGCTCCTTTGTTCCTTTCCTGGGCTAGGAGGCATCACCTGACCTTTCTCCAACAGGTTCAGCTGACCTCCCTCCCCCACTTGGGGTCAGGTTACAGCTTCACCTTGGCTTTGCTTTGCCTCAGCTACACATTCCTTTCCCTTCACATAGACGCCCAAGAAATGCATAGGGGAAACTGAGGCACACACAGACAGTACTCCCACTTCGTCACACCCTGCTCTGGAGCTCGTAGGAGACAGGCCCTGCTCCGGAGCTCGGGAGGGACAGGCCCTGCTCCGGAACTCGGGAGGGACAGGCCCCGCTCCGGAGCTCGGGAGGGACAGGCCCCGCTCCGGAGCTCGGGAGGGACAGGCCCCGCTCCGGAGCTCGGGAGGGACAGGCCCCGCTCCGGAGCTCGGGAGGGACAGGCCCCGCTCCGGAACTCGGGAGGGACAGGCCCTGCTCCGGAGCTCATGGGAGACAGGCCCTGCTCCGGAGCTCTGGAGGGACAGGCCCCACTCCGGAGCTCGGGAGGGACAGGCCCCGCTCTGGAGCTCGGGAGGGACAGGCCCCGCTCCGGAACTCGGGAGGGACAGGCCCCGCTCCGGAGCTCATGGGAGACAGGCCCCGCTCTGGAGCTCCTGGCCTAACCAGGCAGAGAGCGGGCGAGTTACTGCAGTTTAACAAATGGGGATGTGAGCCCCAGAGGTTGTGTCTTGCTGTGGGTCACATGGGGTCTGACTGGCAGAACTGGGGGTTGAATGCAGAGCTCCTGGGTCCCAGGTCAGCACCTTGCCAAGGCCGGCTAGTCTCCCTGGCGGGGCAGAGCCGATCATAATGGGATTCACAGATTTCAAGGCCAGAAGGGAGCAGAGGTGACCATCCAGTCTACTCTCCTGCCTAGCACAGGCCTGGGCACTGCCGTGAGTGTGAGAGCAGATCCTTCGGAGTGTGCCCCTTGGTCTCTTGAGAGACCCCGGTCCCCTTCTGGGCAGGTAAGGAGCAGGCCTTGTTAAAGGCACAGTGCGTCCCAGACTGCGCTGTGTTTACATTTCACATGCTTCCCTGTTCTTCCTCCGCTCACGCTATCTCCCAGGGCGGCCTAGAGACGCCCAGTGTGTTTGGGTTTGTGGCCTTGCGCAGGGAGAGGCTGCCAGGGAGTGGGGGAGGGGGAAGCTAGCCAGGGAACTGTCTGGAAGTGTATAAAGAGCAGCGTTCAGAAACATAAACTGACCTTCTGCCTCTGGAGTGGGCCGGGGACGGGAGTGAGCAGGGTTATCAGCTGCTCTGTTATGGGGCTGGTGAGGGAGACAGCAGGGCCGGGACGCTGGCAGGGCCAGGAAGGGATGAGAGATGGATAGAAAATCACACCCTGGCAGCCCCTGTTAACCCTTTGCATGCTGCTGGGAGGGAACAGTGAGCTGGGCGTGAGAGCAGGAGAAGGTGGGGGGCATGGAGGGGAGTTGTGTGGGGAAAGGAGGATCTGCAGGGGGTAGAGGATATGGGGGCAGGGACGGGGGGTGTGAAGGCTGGGAAAGGAAGGGTAAAGAGTGGTAGGTGGGGGCAGCAGACTGGAGATCAGGTTCCAGGGCAGGAGGCTAAAGGTTGGCCCCACATAGCTTGGGTGAGAGTGCGGCTGCCCTGCAGGCAGTGCCGGCCCCAGGCCTGAGGTGGGCTGTGGGTCTGATTGCAGGGGGTTGGCGATGCAGGGAGAGATGCTCTGGGTGTCCATCCTGGCACAGGGACCCTGTGCCGAGTTTCCGGGCAGTCATGTCAGTGCCCAGCTCCTCCTGCCCCTCACCAGCCCCTGCCTGGGCACTGGCTGAGGGACTTGCCCTGGGGGCTGAGGGGGGTTGGGACCAGGAGCAGAGCAGATGGGGAGGGGGAGCCTCCACCGAGCTCCCCCTCTGTCCCCCAAACTCTCTCTGTGTCTCTGCCTGGGGAGAGGTGGTTCCTCTCCGGGGCACGCTCGGTGCCTCACACCGGCCTGGGGCACCCGGCTCCGTGCGTGGAACTGGGTGCAGGGCTGGGGCTAGTTGTCTGGGTTCCTGGGCAGAGGGTTTTTCTCTCCTCAGTCCCCCTCCGGGCGCCCTCTGGCTGCTGCAGGAAAGCCTGTGTCCCAACATGTCCAGGGAGCACTTGGGAGTGGGCTAGAACCTGGGCCCAGCCACTGTGCTAGGCCCGGCAGGTGCACTTCACAGGCACCCACCCACACGCGCACCCCCCACACATATGGCATCCTGCTTCTGCAAGAGGCGGGGCCCTGCACCCCCACTTCCTGCGATTCCCCGGGACCCTCAGCCAGCCGGGAGAACAGAAGGTTTATTAGGGGTGACAGGAACAGTCCAAACCAGAGCTTGTCAGTACAAACAGGACCCCGCAGTCCAATTCGGAGGGGGGGGGAGATTAAACCCCAGACCTGGGGGGCTCCCTCCTCTTCCCCAGCCAACTCCTCACTCCCAACCCTGCAGTGTATCTCACCCCCCCAGCCCCTCCCACAGCCTTTGTCTAGTTTCCCCTGGCAGGTGTCACCTCTCCCAACCCCCCTCCTGTCTCAGGTTACAGCCCCAGGGATCTTTCTTCCAGGGAAGTCTCCCATCCCCAAGGCAGACAGTCCCAGGGAAACTCCCCGCTGCCTCACAGTTGCTGATGTTGATTCAGTTGGGGTTGGTCCTGATTTGAGTAGGGGGTACGACCTCCTGAGGTCTCTTCCACCCCTGACATCCGCTGATATTCTGAAGGGTTATTGGTATCATGGTATGACTCCACCAGTGATCCCTTCGGGCATAGACCTTGTCTGAGCGTGTCATGGCTGCGGGCCGGCGTGTCCCGCTCCAGGGTAGTGAGGTGTGAGTGTGTCATGGCTGCGGGCCGGCGTGTCCCGCTCCAGGGTAGTGAGGTGTGAGTGTGTCGTGGCTCGGGGCCGGCGTGTCCCACGCCGGGGTAGTGAGGTGTGAGCGTGTAGTGGCTCGGGGCCGGCGTGTCCCACTCCAGGGTAGTGAGGTGTGAGCGTGTCGTGGCTCGGGGCCGGTGTGTCCCGCTCCAGGGTAGTGAGGTGTGAGTGTGTCGTGGCTGGGGGCCGGCGTGTCCCACTCCAGGGTAGTGAGGTGTGAGCGTGTCGTGGCTGCGGGCCGGCGTGTCCCACTCCAGGGTAGTGAGGTGTGAGTGTGTCGTGGCTGGGGGCCGGCGTGTCCCACTCCGGGGTAGTGAGGTGTGAGTGTGTCGTGGCTCAGGGCCGGCGTGTCCCACTCCAGGGTAGTGAGGTGTGAGTGTGTCGTGGCTCGGGGCCGGCGTGTCCCACTCCAGGGTAGTGAGGTGTGAGCGTGTCGTGGCTCGGGGCCAGCGTGTCCCGCTCCAGGGTAGTGAGGTGTGAGCGTGTCGTGGCTCGGGGCCGGCGTGTCCCACTCCAGGGTAGTGAGGTGTGAGTGTGTCGTGGCTGGGGGCCGGCGTGTCCCACTCCGGGGTAGTGAGGTGTGAGCGTGTAGTGGCTCGGGGCCGGCGTGTCCCGCTCCAGGGTAGTGAGGTGTGAGCGTGTCATGGCTGGGGGCCGGCGTGTCCCACTCTAGGAGTAGTGAGGTGTGAGTGTGTCATGGCTGCGGGCCGGCGTGTCCCACTCTAGGAGTAGTGAGGTGTGAGTGTGTCGTGGCTCGGGGCCGGCGTGTCCCGCTCCAGGGTAGTGAGGTGTGAGCGTGTCGTGGCTGGGGGCCGGCGTGTCCCACTCCAGGGTAGTGAGGTGTGAGCATGTCGTGGCTCGGGGCCGGCGTGTCCCACTCCAGGGTAGTGAGGTGTGAGCGTGTCGTGGCTGGGGGCCGGCGTGTCCCACTCCAGGGTAGTGAGGTGTGAGCGTGTCGTGGCTCGGGGCAGGCGTGTCCCACTCCAGGGTAGTGAGGTGTGAGCGTGTCGTGGCTCGGGGCCGGCGTGTCCCGCTCCAGGGTAGTGAGGTGTGAGTGTGTCGTGGCTGGGGGCCGGCGTGTCCCACTCTAGGAGTAGTGAGGTGTGAGTGTGTTGTGGCTGGGGGCCGGCGTGTCCCGCTCCAGGGTAGTGAGGTGTGAGCGTGTCGTGGCTGGGGGCCGGCGTGTCCCACTCCAGGGTAGTGAGGTGTGAGTGTGTCGTGGCTGGGGGCCGGCGTGTCCCGCTCCAGGGTAGTGAGGTGTGAGCGTGTCGTGGCTGGGGGCCGGCGTGTCCCACTCCAGGGTAGTGAGGTGTGAGTGTGTCGTGGCTCGGGGCCGGCGTGTCCCGCTCCAGGGTAGTGAGGTGTGAGCGTGTCGTGGCTGGGGGCCGGCGTGTCCCACTCCAGGGTAGTGAGGTGTGAGCGTGTCGTGGCTCGGGGCCGGCGTGTCCCACTCCGGGGTAGTGAGGTGTGAGCGTGTCGTGGCTCGGGGCCGGCGTGTCCCACTCCAGGGTAGTGAGGTGTGAGCGTGTCGTGGCTCGGGGCCAGCGTGTCCCGCTCCAGGGTAGTGAGGTGTGAGCGTGTCGTGGCTCGGGGCCGGCGTGTCCCACTCCAGGGTAGTGAGGTGTGAGTGTGTCGTGGCTGGGGGCCGGCGTGTCCCGCTCCAGGGTAGTGAGGTGTGAGCGTGTCATGGCTGGGGGCCGGCGTGTCCCACTCTAGGAGTAGTGAGGTGTGAGTGTGTCATGGCTGCGGGCCGGCGTGTCCCACTCTAGGAGTAGTGAGGTGTGAGTGTGTCGTGGCTCGGGGCCGGCGTGTCCCGCTCCAGGGTAGTGAGGTGTGAGCGTGTCGTGGCTGGGGGCCGGCGTGTCCCACTCCAGGGTAGTGAGGTGTGAGCGTGTCGTGGCTCGGGGCCGGCGTGTCCCACTCCAGGGTAGTGAGGTGTGAGCGTGTCGTGGCTGGGGGCCGGCGTGTCCCACTCCAGGGTAGTGAGGTGTGAGCGTGTCGTGGCTCGGGGCAGGCGTGTCCCACTCCAGGGTAGTGAGGTGTGAGCGTGTTGTGGCTCGGGGCCGGCGTGTCCCGCTCCAGGGTAGTGAGGTGTGAGTGTGTCGTGGCTGGGGGCCGGCGTGTCCCACTCTAGGAGTAGTGAGGTGTGAGTGTGTTGTGGCTGGGGGCCGGCGTGTCCCGCTCCAGGGTAGTGAGGTGTGAGCGTGTCGTGGCTGGGGGCCGGCGTGTCCCACTCCAGGGTAGTGAGGTGTGAGTGTGTCGTGGCTCGGGGCCGGCGTGTCCCGCTCCAGGGTAGTGAGGTGTGAGCGTGTCGTGGCTGGGGGCCGGCGTGTCCCACTCCAGGGTAGTGAGGTGTGAGCGTGTCGTGGCTCGGGGCCGGCGTGTCCCACGCCGGGGTAGTGAGGTGTGAGTGTGTCATGGCTGGGGGCCGGCGTGTCCCACTCCAGGGTAGTGAGGTGTGAGCGTGTCGTGGCTCGGGGCCGGCGTGTCCCACTCCAGGGTAGTGAGGTGTGAGTGTGTCGTGGCTCGGGGCCGGCGTGTCCCGCTCCAGGGTAGTGAGGTGTGAGTGTGTCGTGGCTGGGGGCCGGCGTGTCCCACTCCGGGGTAGTGAGGTGTGAGCGTGTCGTGGCTCGGGGCCGGCGTGTCCCGCTCCAGGGTAGTGAGGTGTGAGTGTGTCGTGGCTCGGGGCCGGCGTGTCCCACTCCGGGGTAGTGAGGTGTTAGTGTGTCGTGGCTCGGGGCCGGCGTGTCCCACTCCAGGGTAGTGAGGTGTGAGTGTGTCGTGGCTCGGGGCCGGCGTGTCCTGGTCCTCCCCTCGGGTCAGCGGGACCTGTGCTGGGGGGTGGTTCCATTTTCTCTCCCCCCAGGGAGGTCTCTGCCCTGGCCCCACCGGGGCCCTACTCCCGACCTGCAGCAGTGGGGGAGCCCTCTCGGGCCCCTGGCCGGGGCTGGGTCTAGGGTTTCCAGGGAAGGACAGATCTGGGGGGCCTCAGCCTCCCCCCCCCATAGCCCCAGAGTCCCTGGTGCCAAGCTGGGGGGGGGCATGACCCGAGGACCTCTCTGCTCCCCACGGGAGAGGGGCTGGGGCACTCCACCTGCCCCCCTCCAAGGAAGAACTGGCAGGGAGGGAGGGGCGGTGAAGGTCTGTCCAGCTCAGAGGAGGGGGTCTGGGGGGGCCTGGGCAGAGATGGGGCAGCAGGGGCGTGGGGGGCTCTGGGGCAGGGGAAGTGCTGGTTGGGGGCAGTGTGGTAAGGTAGGGAGGGAAGAGGCCGAGGGGACGGGGTGCTGGCCGGGGACATAGGGAGGTGTCTGGATGGGGGACAGTGCTTGGGGTGAGGGGGGGTCCAGCGGGGGGGCCTGGGGTGAGGGGGGGTCTGGGGCGAGGGGGGGTCCAGTGGGGGGGTCTGGTGGGGGGCAGGAGCAGAGGAGGGGGGTCTGGGGTGGGGGGGTTGGTGGGGGGCAGGAGCAGAGGAGGGGGGTCTGGGGCGGGGGGGGGGTCTGGTGGGGGGCAGGAGCAGAGGAGGGGGGTCTGGGGCGGGGGGGGTTTGGTGGGGGGCAGGAGCAGAGGAGGGGGGTCTGGGGTGGGGGGATCTGGCGGGGGGCGGGGGCAGAGGAGGGGGGTTGTGGGGCGAGGGGGGGTCCGGCGGGGGGCGGGAGCAGAGGAGGGGGGTCTGGGGTGGGGGGGGGTTGGTGGGGGGCGGGGGCAGAGGAGGGGGGTTGTGGGGCAGGGGGGGGGTCCGGCGGGGGGCGGGAGCAGAGGAGGGGGGTTCTGGGGCGGGGGAGTTTGGTGGGGGGCAGGGGCAGTCAGGAGCAGAGGAGGGGGGTCTGGTGGGGGGCAGGGGCAGAGGGGGGTCTGGGGCAGGGGGGGTCCGGCAGGAGCAGAGGAGGGGGGGGGTCCGGCGGGGGGTTCTGGTGGGGGGCGGGGGCAGAGGAGGGGGGTTCTGGGGTGGGGGAGTTTGGTGGGGGGCAGGGGCAGTCAGGAGCAGAGGAGGGGGGTCTGGGGTGGGGGGGGTTGGTGGGGGGCGGGGGCAGAGGAGGGGGGTTGTGGGGCAGGGGGGGGTCCGGCGGGGGGCGGGAGCAGAGGAGGGGGGTTCTGGGGCGGGGGAGTTTGGTGGGGGGCAGGGGCAGTCAGGAGCAGAGGAGGGGGGTCTGGGGCAGGGGGGGGTCCGGCAGGAGCAGAGGAGGGGGGGGTCCGGCGGGGGCGGGGCCGGTCCCCGCGCTCGGCCCCAGCCATTGGCTGCCCGGCCTGTCAGCCCGCAGCCCCCCGGGCCGGCTCCCCGCGCTGCGCAGGGCAGGGCCGGGCCGGTCGTGCCGGGGACCGCGGGCGGGGCGAGTCGGATCCTCCGCCCGGCTCCTCGCGCCGCCGCGGTGCCTAAATAAGGGACGGAGCCGGGGCCGGGGCCGGGGCCGGGCGCTGCAGCCGGCGGCAGGTGCACGGGTCCCGGGGGAGCGCCTGGGGCGGGGGCCGGGCTCGGCGGGGGGGACGCGGGGTTAACCCCTCCGGGCCCGGAGCGCAGCCCGCATCCTCCCCGCAGCCCCGAGCGGGCCCCGCGGCCTCCCCCATGGGCTAAGCAGCCGCCTGCAGCATGCCCGTCCGGCGCGGGCACGTCGCCCCCCAGAACACCTTCCTGGACACCATCATCCGCCAGTTCGAGGGGCAGAGTAAGTGTATTGGGGGGGGAGTGCCCGTGTGTGTGAAGGGTGTGCATGTGCCGTGTGTGTTTATATGTGTGTGCATGGGGGGATGTCCTTGTGTGTGTGTCTGTGTGAAGTGAAGGGTGTGCATGTGCTGGGGGGGGTATTAGGGGGTGCCCCTGTGTGTGTGAAGGATGTGTATGTACTGTGTGTGTGAAGGGTGTGTATGTACTGTGTGTGTGAAGGGTGTGCATGTGTGTGTGTGCGCGTGTGCGGAAAGGGGGCGTCCCTGTGTGTGTGTGTGAAGGATGTGTATGTACTCTGTCTGTGTGTGTATGTGTGTGCGGAGAGGGGGCGTCCCTGTGTGTGTGTGTGTGTGCATGTGCTGGGGGGGTATTAGGGGGTGCCCCTGTGTGTGTGAAGGATGTGTATGTACTGTGTGTGTGAAGGGTGTGTATGTGTGTGTGTGTGTGTGTGCGCGGAGAGGGGACGTCCCTGTGTGTGTGTGTGTGTGAGTGTGAGTGAAGGGTGTGCATGTGGAGTGTGTGTGAGGGGGTGTCCCCGTGTGTGTGTGGGGGTGCGGGGATGTCCCAGTTTTTGTGTGTGTGTGTGTGAGTGAAGGGTGTGCATGTGGAATGTGTGTGTGCGAGGGGGTGTCCCAGTGTGGGGTGTGTGTGCGGGGATATCCCAGTTTTGTGTGTGTGTGTGTGAGTGAAGGGTGTGCATGTGGAGTGTGTGTGTGCGAGGGGGTGTCCCAGTGTGGGGTGTGTGTGCGGGGATATCCCAGTTTTTGTGTGTGTGTGTGAAGGGTGTGCATGTGGAGTGTGTGTGTGCGAGGGGGTGTCCCAGTGTGGGGTGTGTGTGAAGGGATGTCCCAGTTTTTGTGTGTGTGTGAGTGAAGGGTGTGCATGTGGAGTGTGTGTGTGCGTGTGTGAAGGGTGTGCATGTGGAGTGTGTGTGTGCGTGTGTGAAGGGTGTGCATGTGGAGTGTGTGTGTGCATGTGTGAAGGGTGTGCATGTGCTGTGTGTGTGTGAGTGAAGGGTGTGCATGTGGAGTGTGTGTGTGCGTGTGTGTGTGTGTGAAGGGTGTGCATGTGCTGTGTGCGTGTGTGTGTGTGAAGGGTGTGCATGTGGAGTGTGTGTGTGTGTGTGAAGGGTGTGCATGTGGAGTGTGTGTGTGTGTGAAGGGTGTGCATGTGGAGTGTGTGTGTGCGTGTGTGCGAGGGGGTGTCCCCGTGGGGGGGGGGTGCGGGGATGTCCCAGTTTGTGTGCCTGGGAGCGAGGTGTGTGGCCCAGTGTGTTGGTGAGTCAGCAGCGGGGAGGGTGGATCTGTGTGGCCTCACTGAGGTCATGTGCCCCGGAGGCTGGGGAGAGGCCTGTGAGAGGCCAGGTTGGGATGGGGGCAGTTCCTGTCTGTCCCCAGTGCAGACCCCTCCTCTGCCTGGCCAGGAGATGCCCTTGTGGACAGCTGGTCATTGTGGGGCTGGGCCTGGCGGGATGCCTGTCTCTGCCCCGGTGTAGCTGTGACCTGCTCCGTGCCTCAGTTTCCCATCTGTAGGGTGGGGTCTGAAGGTGACTCTGAGGAGGGCTCGGGGACGGGGTCTCTGGCCAGGGCCAGCAGCCTGGCCTTTGACCAAGGGCTGGCAGAGAGCTCTGCCGGAGGGGAGGGCGGGGGCCTTAGTCTGTGATGTGTACCCGGGGGTGACTCCTGCTCCACACCAGCCCGTGCCTGGAAGAAGTCCTCAGTTCTCAGCGCTGTGGGGGGTGGGGGTGAGCTGTGGGGGGCTGGTCTTCCATGCGGTGGGGGGTGCCTCTCGCTGGTGTGAATCCTGTTGCCCTGGGGCGGGGTGAGGGTTGGGCTGTCTCTGCTCTGGGCACATGCCCACATGGGAGCGGTGGTAGGGCTGGCTGGCACCAGCCGAGAACTGCTCCCCCCTCCTGCGCAGCTGGGACACTGCCCCAGGGGCTCCCCTTGCCAGAGACCCCCGGGGGGAGGAAGCTGCTCCTGGGAGGCCAGCGCTGGCCTGGCCTGGGGCCTGCAGGGAGGGGAGGCGGCCTGCAGGCCCCAGGCCTCGGGGTTGTTTATCCCCAGCGTGCCAGCACGGCTGCCGTGGCAGGGCTGCGACAGCAAAGGCTCCTGCGGCTGCAGAGCGCGGCCAGTAAACAAGCAGCCAGCCAGGCTGCCAGGGCCCCGGAGCAGGACTAGGAGAGCAGGGACCTGGGGGTTGGGTGGGACGAGGGGCTGCGGGTTGGCAGGGGGGCTCCAGCAGAGCTGGGTTTGGGGTAGTTTGGCAGAGCGGCTCCGGCCCTACCCATGACCCGGGGGGAGCGGCCAGGCGGGGGCTGAGGTGTCTCTGCTTGCCTGTAGCAGTGTGAAGACCAGCGCAGGGAGACGGGGGCCCCGGCGCAGGGAGACGGGGGGCCCGGCGCAGGGAGACGGGGGGCCCGGCTCAGGCGGGAATCAGCTGCCCCCAGGGGAGCTGGGCAATGCAGAGGCAGCATCTGCAGCGCAGGGTGTCTGGTGGACACTGGGAATTCAGTCAGGGGGGCCGGCCCCAGGCGCTGTGCGTGGGGGCAGCAGTGGGATCCGGGGCACCGGGGCCTCCCTCCTGGGGGTGGCCGCAGGGCGTGGCAGATGGAGCCTTCCCGGCGGGTCATTTTGGGAGGCTGCACTGCTCTGCCGTGCGGCGGCCCTGGCCCCCGAGGGGGGAGCCCAGCGGGGTTGGACGGAGGCAGGAGCTGGCCCTGGGCTGGGTCTGAGTGATGGGGGTGGGAGCCTGGCCCCTCTCCGGGTGGGGGCCAGCCCCACGGATGGCCACGCTGCCAGCCGCCCGTCCCCTCACTGCCTCTCCCCCGCAGGCCGGAAGTTCATCATCGCCAACGCCCGGGTGGAGAACTGCGCCGTGATCTACTGCAACGATGGCTTCTGCGAGCTGTGCGGGTACACGCGGGCCGAGGTCATGCAGAAACCCTGCACCTGCGACTTCCTCTACGGGCCCCGCACCCAGCGCAGCGCCGCCGCCCAGATCACGCAGGCCCTGCTGGGCTCCGAGGAGCGCAAGGTGGAGATCTGCTTCTACCGCAAGGATGGTAGGGACCCCTGGGCCGCGCCGCCGGGCTAGGGGCTGGGGACTGGCCGTGGTGACGGGCGTGGGCACGTGGCTCCGTGCTGCGGGCCGGGGGGACGGGCTGCGGGCTGGGGAGCCGGACGTGGTGTGGGGCTGGGGGGGCCGGGTGTGGAGATGTGGCGCCATGCTGCGGGCTGGGGAGCCAGGCGTGGGGACAGGGTGCCCTGTTGGGAGTGGGGGGCCAGACGTAGGGGCTGGGAGTGGGCCGGTGGCTGGGGAAGGTATTTGGAGCTGGTCCCTTCCTGCCCCTGGCATGCGCTGTCTCTGGGGCGGCAGGGCCTGTGCTGGGCGGAGGGTGTGGTCACTCCCATGGGCAGGCAGAGAGTCGACCCCACGGGCCCGGGGCCCTGGGGTGTCCGTTGGGGCAGGGCCTTGGGCCGTGGGGTCCCAAGTTCTCTGCCAAGCCCAGAGCACTGGGCTAGTCCTTTGTCTCCAGGGGAAAGGGCCCAGGTCCCGACCAGCCGGTCCCCCGCATCCCATCCTGCTGTCCAGAGCCAGCCAGGCCCCTCCCACCACCACTTTCCAAGCAGGGGTAGAGAGGGGGCAGGGGGCAGGGCTGTGGGGCCCCGGGCCCGGCCCTGAGTCTCTTGCGGGTTCACCCGCGCTGGTTATTTGTGTGCGTCGCGGGCGGACGGAGCCCTGGCAGCGTGGCGCGGTGTGGCTTGCCCATCAAGCAGCGGTGCTGGGTGGGTGGCTCTGGGCGCTAGGGCAGCCCTTGGCGGCCAGAGGGGTGCTGGCTCGGGGGGCAGGGTGCCTGCGCTCCCCAGCACCTTCCAGCACTCGGAGGGTGGGAGCCGGGGCTCCGGGGAACACACTGTGCGGCCGGGACCCACAGCACCCAGTGTCCCGTCCCGTGGCACTACCCGCGCCGGCTGAGGAAGAGCAGCCGAGCCAGCCGCCCGCCAGCGTCTCTGCCTCCTGCCCACAAGCCCGGCTCTGGCAGTGGGTGAGGCCGGGCCCGTCAGCCCGTCCCTTCCTGTGGGGTGTTCCTCTTGCACCACGGCTGGCTGGGGGACCCCGGCAAGTCCCTTCCCCGCCTGGGACCTGGGCTGTGCGCTGGCCCTGCCAGGCTGCGGGCGCTGAGCATTGCTGTGGCCCTGCCGTGCTGCGGGGCGCCAGGAGGGGCGGGCCTGGCTGCGTGGTTGCCCCCTTGGGGTTCAGAGAGCAGCTGGACATCCTCACTGGGGGGCAGCTGCCTCCATGATGCCCCTGCCCCTCCCTCCGTGCTCTCCTTGCCCACCAGGGTCTCCACGCTCTGCTCCCCCCCACTGGCCCAGGGTGTGGAGGTTTTGCCTGTGGATGACGTGTGCTGTGCTCGCAGGCTGCTCCAGGCTGGCTGTTTTGGGGGGCTGCCAGCTCTCCTGCAAGGAGGGGGGGTCTCGCTGGCGGTGTGCCAGAGCCCAGGGCTCGTATGCAGTGTGGTGGGGAACGATGCCCTAGCCAGTCTGCCACGAGCCAGTGCCCACAGGGGCCCAGTGTGTGCCATTGCCCCACATCCCTGCTTGGTTTGGGCGGCCCGGGGAGGCTGGGTGCCAAGGGGCTGGTGACTGCTGTGGGACTCTGAGTGCGCGCAGTGGAGTGGTGGCAGGCCAGCTGCTTCCCCGTGGCCACCCCGGCTGGCCACCAGTCCTCTCCCACGGCCTGCTCTAGTCCCGCTGGCGGCCCGGGGCCCAGCCAGCCGCGTGGGAGGAGCTGACAGTCGCTTGCAGTGTGATGAACACTGTTAAAGTGCAGCTAGCTCTGGGGAGGAGGGCTGCCACCAGCTGTGCACACAGCGTGGGAGGGAGAATATGTCTGGGCCCTGAGCCAGACCCTTGGTCTCACTGGGAGAGGAGGGGGGCTGCGAGGTATTGGGGGCCAGGGGGAGCCTGCAGGGTATTGGGGGTGGGGGAAAGGGGGCTGTGGGGTATTTGGGGTGAAGGGGGGGCCAGGGGGTATTGGAGGCCGTGGGGAGGATGAGGTGTGAGGTATTGGGGGATGGGGGGGAGGAGCTGCGGGGTATTGGGGGGCAATGGGGAATCTGCAGGGTATTGGGGGGAGAGGAGCTGTGGGGTATTGGGGGGCAGTGGGGAACCTGCAGGATATTGGGGGTGGGGAGGGCAGCGACATATTAGGGAGCAGTGGGGAACCTGCAGGGTATTGGGGGGGACGACGAAGGGCTGCGGGTATTGGGGGGCAGTGGGGAACCTGCAGGGTATTGGGGGGCAGTGGGGAACCTGCAGGGTAGTGGGGGGGGAGGAAGGGCTGTGGGGTATTGGGGGGCAGTGGGGAACCTGCAGGGTATTGGGGGGGGACGACGAAGGGCTGCGGGGTATTGGGGGGCAGTGGGGAACCTGCAGGGTATTGGGGGGCAGGGGGAATCTGTGGGATATTGCTGGCCAGGCTCAGCAGACTGGAGCGGAGCTGCACATGTGGCTCTTGCGCTGTGGGGCTGAGTGGGGGGGGGGGGTGGCCTGGGGGGTCTGGCCCTTATCTTGGTGCTAGGAGCCATCCTCCTGCAGCCCCCACGTGAGCAGGGCCAGGATCCCAGCGGGGCCTGGAGCACGTCCCACACCAGGTGTCTCTGCTCTCGCTCGGCAGCTGCCTCCGGCTCTCATCAGCCTTCCCGGTTCCGGCCAGCAGTGTAAACAGAGCTGGTTCCCAGCTGCCGGCCCCTCGGCTCTGCACCCACAGCCGCCGAAGGACAGCAGGTCTCGCCCCTTCCCCCCGGCGGGTGTGGGGACTGACAGGCTGTGTGTCCGGTGCCGGCTGGGCCCGGGCTCTTCTCCCCATAATCCACGGGGGTCCCGCTGTAGCCTGGGTGGGATGTGAGCTGCTGTCCTGGGCCTGAGGGGGCTGGGAGCTGGGGTGTGTGCGTCTAATGCAGGACCGGGGCGGGGGGCACGGGCAGGGGCCAGTGGAGCTGGGGCTGGGGGCTCCAGCTGGCCTGGTTCACCCTGACCTGTGCCACGCTCATGGCATTGTGCCACAGGGAGGGGGGCGGAGGTGACCGGGGAATTTCCCTGGGGCTGTCTGCACTGGGGGCGGGAGACTTCCCTGGGGGGACTGTGACGAAGCGGGAGTGCTGTGTGTGTGTGCCTCAGTTTCCCCTATGCATTTCTTAAGTCTCTATGTGAAGGGATAGGGGCTGATGCTGGAAGCAAGGAGGCAACGCCCTCCCCTCACTGGGAGGCATCCCTGGAAGCTGTAACCTGACCCCAGGTGGGGGAGGGAGGTCACGTAACACCTGAAGCCCGGGAAAGAGACAAAGGAGCAGGAAGTGGCTAGAGAGGGGGCTTTTGAGTCAGTCTGGGTCTGGGTCGAGCTGGGAGAGGCAGAGGGAAGCCATCTTCTCCCTCTCAGGCCCGAGATGGATCCAGCGGAGGGCTCACGCTCTTTCGCTGCATGGTCTGTGTTGGACCAGATGAAAGTCATCTAATAGACCTGGGGGAGAAGCAGGAGCCCAGAATCTGGGTCTCACCTCCTGGCACACCCCAGAAAGGCCTAACTGGATGGACCCTGTTTGGACTGAGAAGCTGCGAGTTGGATGGTTCCTGACATCTCAAATATACCGTCTATTCTGCTGGCTGGCTGAGAGTCACGTCTGACTGTGGATTTGGGGTGCAGAACCCATGGGCTCCCCCAGGACCCCGCCCAGGCGGGTTTGCTGGGGGAAGCACACGGAGGGGCAGAAGGTGCTGAATGCTCCGAGGACAGACCCAGGAAGGTGGAAGTGGGGACCCCTGAAGCTCCTGGCCTGGGAAACAGGCTGTGTACGGAGAAGGGGCCCTTCACCCGGAGTCCGGTCTGGCTTCCTAGGGAGCGGTTCCAGACCATCGCCCGGGCGCTCCGTGACAGGGACGATACCTGAGCCAGGGGGGCTGGGGGGAGGTGACACCTTCTGCCCGGGACACTGGACACAGGCTGGGGGAGGAGGCGGGGGAGGCTGGGGGGAGCCGGCTGCAGGGGTTGGGAGTGAGGAGTTGGCTGGGGAAGTGGAGGGAGCCCCAGGTCTGGGGTCTATTCTCCCTGCCCCCCAGAAGGGCCCGACTGAGGGGTCCTGGTTGTACGTCCGAGCTCTATTTGGACCGTGTTCCTAATAAACCTTCTGCTGTGCGGGGAATGGCAGGAAGTGGGGGTGCAGGGCTGACCAGGGCCGGTGACAGGGGTACAAGGGGTACAGCTGTACCCGGCCCCGGACTTCAGGGGGCCCCCCTGAAATCCGGGGCGGGCCCAGTACGCAGCTGTACCCCCTTGTCGCCGGGCCTGCACAGCAAGGCGCGGCTCCAGGCAGCCGCTGCAGCGCTCATCAGCCCCCTCCCCCGGCACCCAGCAGCCTCCCCCCGTCCCCCTTTGCTTCCCCCGGCTGGGCCACGCGGAGCCCCAGCGCGCGGCGGCTCTGCGCCCCCAGAGGGGGAGAGCGCATGCGGGGGGAGGGGGGCGTGACTGGAGTGGGGCGTGTCCTGCCTCTGCCTGGGGAGGGGGCTGCCGGGCTCCCTCCTCCCCGCCCAGCGGCATTAGCAGCAGCAGCGAGCGGAGCAGACACTCCCGGGCGGCGGGAGACTGGCGGGGGGGGGGGGGGGGGGGAAGACTGGCGGGGGGGGGGGGCGGGCAGTGGGAGATGGGGGGGGCACAAACGATCAGCGTACGGGGCCCCAAAATTCCTCTCGCCGGCCCTGGACCTGACTCCCCCTCACTCCATGACACCTGTCCCTGGCTACCTGGCCTGGCTGTTGGCTCGCCCCCCTGCCGCTGCCACACCTCCCAGGGCGGGGCCGAGAGCTGCCCCTGCTGCGCCCCCCCCCCCCCCCCCCCGGGCTCAGACGGATGATTCCAGAGCCACCCAGAGGGCACCTGCAGCACCAGGGCCTGGCAGCCATCCCTGGCTCCCTTGGGCCCTTCAGTCATCCCCCAGCTTGAGTGATGGCTTGGCCGTGGGGGTGGGGGGGGGGTGGGGGAGGTGTGCCACACAGGCTCCAGGGCCCTGCTCCGAACCGGGCTTGGTGCTGGAGGTTGGAGAGCATGGCGGATAGGGCCTGGCTGGGCTGGGCTGGCAAGGGGAGCCCGCCCGGGGCCGTGCCCCACACAGACAGTTGCCCATGGGAGTGTGAGATCCCCTGCGGGGCACTGGGGGTGGCCTGGCGGAGATGTGGGGATGGAGTCAAAGGCCAGGGCCTTGCGCCTGTGTCAGTCGCCTGCACCACTGGCCAGCGCTGTGATACAGCCGGTGACGGGCTGTGCCGTGTTGGTCAGGCGTGGCCGGTTGTTCCCTTGGGAGCGGGCTTCAGCAGGGTGGTTTATTTCACGGTTTGAAGCGATGGGAAGTTTTGTTCTTAACACATTTCAGCAGATTTATTTTAAAAAAGGAAAAGTTCTCATCTGAGCAACAAAACCAGCAACCTGCTTTCAGTGAAATCCCCCCCCCCCCCCCGCCAGGCCTTTGTCTCCCTCCCCCCCCTCTCCCCCACGCTGCAGCTTCCTGGCCTGGGGCAAGGAGCCCTCCTCTTCACTGCGCAGAGTCCGTGTCTGGGACCCCTGGGTCCTGGCCCTGCCCTCTGCCGGGCTGCACCCTCTTAAGCCACTGATGGAGGGCCCGAGGTGGCGATTTGTGGCCTGCAGGTTTGACCAGCGGCAAAGGCCCAGTGCGGGGAACGGGGCCTTTCCCTGCAGGCTGACCCTGCGCCAGAGGCGGCTGGGCTCCCACTGCCCCCCCTTTGGCAGCGGGGCGTCCACCGACAGCTGTGTACTTGTGTCTCTGGCCAGCCTCCCTGAGCCCATCCAGACAGGCTGAGCAATGAGCCCTGGGACAGCAGGGGGAGGGGAGCTGGGCCTAGCGCTGCCTGTGCTCTGCCCCGATCCTCAGCCCCATAGGAAATGGGAGGCCCCGGGCCTGCAGAGTGGGGCCAGCCTTGGAGGTTGTCGGGGGTCCAGTCTGTCCATTCCTGCCTGCAGCGCCATGCCCTCCCGGAGACAGGTTCAGCTTGGCCTTCTGGCTGGGAATGGGAGTGGAGGGTCCCTGGCCAGACAAGGGAATCGCACCTACTTCCTCCTGCGTCTGTCCCACACTGTCGCTCCCCCCTGGGGCTGGGCTCTGGGCTGGCCCACATCCCTGCAGCGAGGGCTGGCCCGGCCAGTCACTCTAGCATGGGGGGTTAGGTCAGTGTGACTGTCGCTCAGACACTTACAACCGGACAGGTCTGTAGTGCCTGGACTGCCTGTGCGTGTCAGTCTCACTGAGCTCCGTCACCGACACCGGAGCATTGTCCCCTGCTGAGCTCGCTGCCTGCTGGTGTCCGATGTCCAGTCCTGGGGGGTCCCTGGGTCCCTTTGATCTGAGCCCCAGTCAGTAGGTGACCCAGGCCTTTGTCTCCTGCTCCTCTCCAGGAGCACTGGACCCTTCTGTACCCGCCCGGCCAGCCCAGTCACTGCTGGGCACGGCATTCAGTGAAACATCCCAGACAGTGCCCCGTTGGTCACTAGGGCACTGCGAGCTGGGCTGTGGGGTCTCAGTGGGGTGCTGTGAGCCAGGCTGTGGGTTGCTGGGGCTGTGGGGTCTCAGTGGGGTGCTATGAGCCAGGCTGTGGGTCGCTGGGGCTGTGGGGTCTCAGTGGGGTGCTGTGAGCCAGGCTGTGGGTCGCTGGGGCTGTGGGGTCTCAGTGGGGTGCTATGAGCCAGGCTGTGGGTCGCTGGGGCTGTGGGGTCTCAGTGGGGTGCTATGAGCCAGGCTGTGGGTCGCTGGGGCTGTGGGGTCTCAGTGGGGTGCTGTGAGCCCGGCTGTGGGTCGCTGGGGCTGTGGGGTCTCAGTGGGGTGCTATGAGCCCAGCTGTGGGTCGCTGGGGCTGTGGGGTCTCAGTGGGGTGCTGTGAGCCCGGCTGTGGGTCGCTGGGGCTGTGGGGTCTCAGTGGGGTGCTGTGAGCCCGGCTGTGGGTCGCTGGGGCTCTGGGGTCTCAGTGGGGTGCTGTGAGCCCGGCTGTGGGTCGCTGGGGCTGTGGGGTCTCAGTTGGGTGCTGTAAGCTGGGCTGTGGGTCGCTGGGGCTGTGGGGTCTCAGTGGGGCGCTGCAAGCTGGGCTGTGGGTCGCTGGGGGCTGTGGATTCTCAGTGGGGCACTGCGAGCTGGGTCTTGGGTCGCTGTGGGGTCTCAGTGGGGTGCTGTGAGTTGGGCTGTGGGTCACTGGGGATGTGGGGTCTCAGTGGGGCACTGTGAGCTGGGCTGTGGGTTGCTGGGACTGTGGGGTCTCAGTGGGGTGCTGTGAGTTGGGCTGTGGGTCACTGGGGATGTGGGGTCTCAGTGGGGCGCTGCAAGCTGGGTTGTGGTTCGCTGGGGGCTGTGGATTCTCAGTGGGGCACTGCGAGCTGGGTCTTGGGTCGCTGGGGGTTCTCAGTGGGGCACTGTGAGCTGGGTCTTGGGTCGCTGTGGGGTCTCAGTGGGGCACTGTGAGTTGGGCTGTGGGTTGCTGGGACTGTGGGGTCTCAGTGGGGCGCTGTGAGTTGGGCTGTGGGTCACTGGGGATGTGGGGTCTCAGTGGGGCGCTGTGAGTTGGGCTGTAGGTCACTGGGGCTGTGGGGTCTCTGGGGTGCTATGAGCCAGGCTGTGGGTTGCTGGGACTGTGGGGTCTCAGTGGGGTGCTGTGAGTTGGGCTGTGGGTCACTGGGGATGTGGGGTCTCAGTGGGGCACTGTGAGTTGGGCTGTGGGTTGCTGGGGCTGTGGGGTCTCAGTGGGGCGCTGTGAGTTGGGCTGTGGGTCACTGGGGCTGTGGGGTCTCAGTGGGGCGCTGTGAGTTGGGCTGTGGGTCACTGGGGCTGTGGGGTCTCAGTGGGGCGCTGTGAGTTGGGCTGTAGGTCACTGGGGCTGTGGGGTCTCTGGGGTGCTATGAGCCAGGCTGTGGGTCACTGGGCTCTCAATGGGGCTGTAAGTGGGCCTCTGACCGCCCTCTTCGAAACACAGGCAGGAGTCTGCTTTTTGGCTTCACCGGTGTCTTTTATTCTTTTACACACAGTGCAAACCCCACCACCTCTGTACAGCTTATTTACAAGTTCAGCTTAGGCTCAGCCCTCAGTCTGGCTGGCCTCAGGATTAGCTAGATCCTGCCGGCTTCAGCCTCAGCTAGCTTCCTCCCCTCCTGCTTACGCTTACGCTTACGTCCCCGTCCCCGTCCCCAGTCCCCCCTGGCTTCCTCCCTAGCAGGCTTTATATCCTGTGGAGGCAGCCAGGTGGAGCACATTAAGCCCTCTGCAGCCCAGGGCTACAGCCAGGTGGCTGATTAGCCTTTCCTAGCAGGCCCGACTTGCAGAGGCTTCTGCCTGTTGCTGGGCTAGGAGGGAGCAGGGGCTGACTCAGCAGGTGCTGGGTCAGCTGCCTGCTACAGGGGCACTGTGAGTTAGGCTGTGGGGTCTCAGTGGGGTGCTATGAGCCAGGCTGTGGGTCGCTGGGGCTGTGGGGTCTCAGTGGGGTGCTGTGAGTTGGGCTGTGGGTCTCTGGGGCTGTGGGGTCTCAGTGGGGTGCTATGAGCCAGGCTGTGGGTCGCTGGGGCTGTGGGGTCTCAGTGGGGTGCTGTGAGTTGGGCTGTGGGTCGCTGGGGCTGTGGGGTCTCAGTGGGGTGCTGTGAGTTGGGCCGTGGGTCGCTGGGACTGTGGGGTCTCAGTGGGGTGCTATGAGCCAGGCTGTGGGTCGCTGGGACTGTGGGGTCTCAGTGGGGTGCTGTGAGTTGGGCTGTGGGTCGCTGGGGCTGTGGGGTCTCAGTGGGGTGCTGTGAGTTGGGCTGTGGGTCGCTGGGACTGTGGGGTCTCAGTGGGGTGCTGTGAGTTGGGCTGTGGGTCGCTGGGACTGTGGGGTCTCAGTGGGGTGCTATGAGCCGGGCTGTGGGTCGCTGGGGCTGTGGGGTCTCAGTGGGGTGCTGTGAGTTGGGCTGTGGGTCGCTGGGACTGTGGGGTCTCAGTGGGGTGCTATGAGCCAGGCTGTGGGTCGCTGGGGCTGTGGGGTCTCAGTGGGGTGCTGTGAGTTGGGCTGTGGGTCGCTGGGACTGTGGGGTCTCAGTGGGGTGCTATGAGCCGGGCTGTGGGTCGCTGGGGCTGTGGGGTCTCAGTGGGGTGCTGTGAGTTGGGCTGTGGGTCGCTGGGACTGTGGGGTCTCAGTGGGGTGCTATGAGCCAGGCTGTGGGTCGCTGGGGCTGTGGGGTCTCAGTGGGGTGCTGTGAGTTGGGCTGTGGGTCGCTGGGACTGTGGGGTCTCAGTGGGGTGCTATGAGCCAGGCTGTGGGTCGCTGGGGCTGTGGGGTCTCAGTGGGGTGCTATGAGCCCGGCTGTGGGTCGCTGGGACTGTGGGGTCTCAGTGGGGTGCTATGAGCCCGGCTGTGGGTCGCTGGGACTGTGGGGTCTCAGTGGGGTGCTATGAGCCAGGCTGTGGGTCGCTGGGACTGTGGGGTCTCAGTGGGGTGCTATGAGCCAGGCTGTGGGTCGCTGGGACTGTGGGGTCTCAGTGGGGTGCTGTGAGCCAGGCTGTGGGTCGCTGGGACTGTGGGGTCTCAGTGGGGTGCTATGAGCCAGGCTGTGGGTCGCTGGGGTTGTGGGGTCTCAGTGGGGTGCTATGAGCCAGGCTGTGGGTCGCTGGGGCTGTGGGGTCTCAGTGGGGTGCTATGAGCCAGGCTGTGGGTCGTTGGGGCTGTGGGGTCTCAGTGGGGTGCTGTGAGTTGGGCTGTGGGTCGCTGGGACTGTGGGGTCTCAGTGGGGTGCTGTGAGCCAGGCTGTGGGTCGCTGGGGCTGTGGGGTCTCAGTGGGGTGCTATGAGCCAGGCTGTGGGTCGCTGGGGCTGTGGGGTCTCAGTGGGGTGCTGTGAGTTGGGCTGTGGGTCGCTGGGACTGTGGGGTCTCAGTGGGGTGCTATGAGCCGGGCTGTGGGTCACTGGGGCTGTGGGGTCTCAGTGGGGTGCTGTGAGCCGGGCTGTGGGTCGCTGGGACTGTGGGGTCTCAGTGGGGTGCTATGAGCCAGGCTGTGGGTCGCTGGGGCTGTGGGGTCTCAGTGGGGTGCTATGAGCCAGGCTGTGGGTCGCTGGGACTGTGGGGTCTCAGTGGGGTGCTATGAGCCAGGCTGTGGGTCGCTGGGACTGTGGGGTCTCAGTGGGGTGCTGTGAGCCAGGCTGTGGGTCGCTGGGACTGTGGGGTCTCAGTGGGGTGCTATGAGCCAGGCTGTGGGTCGCTGGGGCTATGGGGTCTCAGTGGGGTGCTATGAGCCAGGCTGTGGGTCGCTGGGGCTGTGGGGTCTCAGTGGGGTGCTGTGAGTTGGGCTGTGGGTCGCTGGGACTGTGGGGTCTCAGTGGGGTGCTGTGAGCCAGGCTGTGGGTCGCTGGGGCTGTGGGGTCTCAGTGGGGTGCTATGAGCCAGGCTGTGGGTCGCTGGGGCTGTGGGGTCTCAGTGGGGTGCTGTGAGTTGGGCTGTGGGTCGCTGGGGCTGTGGGGTCTCAGTGGGGTGCTATGAGCCAGGCTGTGGGTCGCTGGGGCTGTGGGGTCTCAGTGGGGAGTTGGTCTCCTGGGACTCTTCCCCCTGCAGGCCCAGCCCACTTCCTGCAGCCAGGGCCTGTGCTACGTGGTCCCCCCCCTGCAGACCACCCTATGGGCATAGTGCCCATGGTGTGCCCTTGACCTGGGGGAGATGCCAACTTGTGGCCTGGCAGACTTGCTGCCTCTAGGGTTCAGAGTCAGGCAGGAGAAGAACCCTCTGGGGCAGAGCCACTGTGTGGACCCCCCTGGCTCCGGGCCCTCCGGAGGTCTCTCGCCCGGCCCCTCTGCGTCTGCGTCCAAATGAATGTGTGAGGTCAGGCCAGGGGTTGCCCGGCATGGGGCCTCCCCTCCTCCCCTCCTGGTGTCGCCAGGCCTGGGGCCTCCCCTCCTCCCCGCCTGGTGTCGCCAGGCCTAGGGCCTCCCATTCCCCCTGTCACGGACCCACAGGGAACAGGCTCTGGGAGGCCCCTTCTCTGTGCCAGCCCCCCTGGGGGTCCCGCTCTGCCTCCAGGGTGAGCCACGCGGCCTCACCGCCCCCTAGACTGGCCCTCTGGGCCTGGAGCCCCCCCCCCCCCCCGAGAGCTCCCCTGGAGACGGCCCCTGAGGAGACTCGGCCCCTTGCCCAGCCCCCGCAGGGACCCCCCAGCGCGGGCCCAGCCGGGTTCAGTCGTTAGCTGGGGCCCGTAGAGCAGCCCGGGGCACTGGAGGGTGAAGCTGGGTCCGTCCCGGCCAGTCCCGAGCCCAGCCCGGCTGTGGGGACCCCTGGGGCCCGGCTCTGTCTGTCTGTGCGGCCCCCTTGTCAGACTCCAGGCAGGAGCCGCGATTCCTTCGGCCCCCGACTTGTCCCCCCCTCACCCCGCCCAACCCCCGGTCTCAGCGGGGGAGATGGTGCCTGGCCTACCCGGCCTCCACAGCTTCACAACCCCATGTGGGCCTTGGGCCAAAACGTTCCCCCCCCCCCCCCCCGTAGGCCCCTCGGCCTCCCGGGACCGCCGTGGGCCCCTCATGGAGCCCCCTCACTTTGGACCCGTGCTCTCCCCACCCCCAGAGGGAGCGCTGCCCCCCCCCCAAGAGTGTGTGCTCCCCCCCCCCCCCCCTTCCGGCACAATGCTCCTTGAACTCCACCCCAGAGTGACTCTCAGCCAGTGTCACACAGGGAGGTTTATTGAGCATTGAACCCAGCACAGGAAAGTCTCCGGACCTCGGCGCCCGGCCCCCCCGTCAGCGCCCTCTGCAACAACCCACTCCCTCTCCCACCACCTCGCTCAGTGGGGAAACTGAGTCCCACCCCCCTGTGTGCAAACCCCGGGGAAATCCCCCACTTGGTTCTCCCCCCCTCCTTGGGGGAGGGGGAAGCTGTCCCAGCAACATGGGGATGTTTACTTGGGGGGGGGGGTTCATTGACACTGGCGCTGATGGCTCCTGGCCCCCCTGCAGGGGTGGGAGGGGCGTCCACTGCCGCAGCAGGGCCTGCAGGCTCCTTTCCCCTGGATATTTATAGCCCTGCCAGACAGAGCTGCATGGGGGTGATAAATGGAGCCCGCCCCTGCTTAACCCTTCCCTGGCTCCCTGCCTGAGCGGCTCCCAGGGCCACCCCGGCCCGGGAGTGGGACCCAAGCTGGAGTCACTGGGAATGCAGGGGGGGCACCCTCCCCATAGTCAGTGCGCCCTGTTCCCGGTTTGGTGCTAGGGGGTGCGATGCTGCCTGGAGCGGGGCGGGGGCTTGGTGGGAGGCGCTGGGCCGTGGGGCAGGGATTCGGCTGGGGGCACTGCACAGTGGAGAGTGGGGTGGGGGCTGTGTGGGGAGTGTTGGGGACATTTTCTGGGGGGTTGGAGGCTTGGTGGAGGCACTGGACAGTGGGGAATGTGGGGGGGGGGTTTCTGGGGGTTAGGGGCTCGGTGGGGGCACTGGGCTGTGGGGAGTGTGGGGGGACTTTTTCGGGGAGGTGGGGGCTCGGTGGAGGCTCTCGGCGGTGGGGGTTCGGCGGGGACACTGGACCATGGGGAACAGGGTGAGGGCTCGACCGGGGGCATTGCGGGGCGGGGTCACGGATGGGGGCGCTGGGCCGTGGAGCGTGGGGTGGGGACTTAGCTGGGGGCTCTGTGGGGCGGGGTCGTGGATGGGGGCGCTGGGCCGTGGGGCAGGAGCTTGGTTGGCGGTGGGGGCTCGGCAGGAGGCAGGAGCTCTGTAGGTCGTTCTGTGGGGCCGGCTATGGGGCCAGCGGGGGGCTCTGGGGAGCGGGGATGGGGCGGGGGCTCGGCAGGCAGTGCTGTGGGGCCGGCTGTGGGGCCAGCGGGGGGCTCTGGGGAGCGGGGATGGGGCGGGGGCTTGGCAGGCAGTGCTGTGGGGCCGGCTATGGGGCCGGCGGGGGGCTCTGGGGAGCGGGGATGGGGCGGGGGCTCGGCAGGCAGTGCTGTGGGGCCGGCTGTGGGGCCGGCGGGGGGCTCTGGGGAGCGGGGATGGGGCGGGGGCTTGGCAGGCAGTGCTGTGGGGCCGGCTATGGGGCCGGCGGGGGGCTCTGGGGAGCGGGGATGGGGCGGGGGCTCGGCAGGCAGTGCTGTGGGGCCGGCTATGGGGCCGGCGGGGGGCTCTGGGGAACGGGGATGGGGCGGGGGCTCGGCAGGCAGTGCTGTGGGGCCGGCTATGGGGCCAGCGGGGACTCTGGGGAACGGGGATGGGGCGGGGGCTCGGCAGGCAGTGCTGTGGGGCCGGCTATGGGGCCAGCGGGGGGCTCTGGGGAGCGGGGATGGGGCGGGGGCTCGGCAGGCAGTGCTGTGGGGCCGGCTCTGGGGCCAGCGGGGGGCTCTGGGGAACGGGGATGGGGCGGGGGCTCGGCAGGCAGTGCTGTGGGGCCGGCTATGGGGCCAGTGGGGGGCTCTGGGGAACGGGGATGGGGCGGGGGCTCGGCAGGCAGTGCTGTGGGGCCGGCTATGGGGCCAGCGGGGACTCTGGGGAACGGGGATGGGGCGGGGGCTCGGCAGGCAGTGCTGTGGGGCCGGCTATGGGGCCAGCGGGGGGCTCTGGGGAGCGGGGATGGGGCGGGGGCTCGGCAGGCAGTGCTGTGGGGCCGGCTCTGGGGCCAGCGGGGGGCTCTGGGGAACGGGGATGGGGCGGGGGCTCGGCAGGCAGTGCTGTGGGGCCGGCTATGGGGCCAGTGGGGACTCTGGGGAACGGGGATGGGGCGGGGGCTCGGCAGGCAGTGCTGTGGGGCCGGCTATGGGGCCAGTGGGGACTCTGGGGAACGGGGATGGGGCGGGGGCTCGGCAGGCAGTGCTGTGGGGCCGGCTATGGGGCCAGTGGGGGGCTCTGGGGAACGGGGATGGGGCGGGGGCTCGGCAGGCAGTGCTGTGGAGCTGGCTATGGGGCCAGCGGGGACTCTGGGGAACGGGGATGGGGCGGGGGCTCGGCAGGCAGTGCTGTGGGGCCGGCTATGGGGCCAGTGGGGGGCTCTGGGGAGCGGGGATGGGGCGGGGGCTCGGCAGGCAGTGCTGTGGGGCCGGCTATGGGGCCAGCGGGGGGTGCTCTCCCCACAGTCCGAGCTCGCGCCCACGGCGGTGCTGGCGTGAGCCGAGCTGAGCCCCCCAGGGAGGGGAGGGGGTGTGACGCTGAACTGGGCCGAGCGCAGCGGCCCGTGTCGGGTGTCCTTGCCCTGGCGGGCGGGCGTCTGGGCTGAGCTGGCGTGTTGGGTGTGGGGTGCCAGGCTGTGCCCCACAGCGGCACGTGGCCCTTCGCTCCGGGTTTGTGCTGCGTCTCCCCCTCCTCTGGGCGAGCGGCTCGGGGTTGGTTCTGGCCTCTGGCCCCTGCTCTCCTGGCTCTCGGGCTGCGCCCGCTGCCTGGCCTCTGTGCCCAGCGCCCACCCAGCCTGCAGCTGGGACTGGCTCAGGCCGGTACCTGTCCCTGGGGAAGGGCTCTGCCACGGGGCTGCCTTGGGCAGGGGCCTGGTGCCGTCCTCACTGCTGGGGCCAGGGCTCTGCCCAAGGCTGGCCGGGTGTCCTGGGCGGGGGGGTGTCACGTTACTGAAATAATTTGGGATCCTATAGATCATTGGTGCAACCAGGGTCCTCTACTGGCACCAAATCTTATGCACAGGGGTCATAATGGGTGTCTAGGGCCAGGTTCTGGGTTGCTGATCATGACTAGGCCATTGGTCTGTGGGGATCAATGTTGTAGTTGAAGTGATGAATATTGGCTCTGGACTGTCTGTCTCCAAATATTGGGCTCTGCTGGGGGGGACATTCCAGAATACTGGGCGTCAGCTTTGCTTGAGCTGCCTGATGGGCCGTTAAGGACCAACAACCACACAATGAACTTTGTCCACACCCGAGCTCGTCCAGGAATGTGACCTGCCTGGTCCGAAACTGAATCCTGGAGAGTCTGGTAATTGGACCATGTGACTATGAACCTCCATTTTGCAACTGGACTCTGCATGGGGGGGGGGGGGGGTCTTCGCCCACAGGAGGAAGTCTATAAAACCTGGGAGAAACTCCCTCCATTTTGTCTTCATCCTGCAGTCTCCAGCCTGCCTTGCTTCCCCATCCCTGCAGGGGATCCATTCCAGAGACTTTGATTTGAACCTGCAGCTTATTTTACAACCGCAGGCCTGAACCAAGAGATTTGCCATCACTGCATGTAATTGATTTCTTTTAACCATTCCTAACCCTCACCTCAACCTTTCTCCTTGTATAATAAACCTTTAGATTTTGAAGGATTGGTGTAGTGGGGTGACTACCGCTCCCTGCTTGGAAGGGCTGGAGTAAAGCAGGGAAGGGGTTGTGGCTGGGAGCCAGCAAACTCCCAGGCCTGATTAGGGAGTAGGCGCAGCTGGGTGTCCACGCCCCAAACACTCAGGCCTGTATAAAGGCTGAGAGGCAGGGGCCTAGAGAGAGTCTCTGTATCCAGAGGAAGACAGGCCTAGCTGTGGGGAGCCTGAACAAGGTACCTGCATTAGGGCAGGGCTGGGGCAGGGCAGAGGGAGCTGGGAAGGCTCTGGCCAGAGAGCCCCAGGCTGCAAGGCCTGGCGGAAGGCCCGACCGAGGGGTACTGGGGTTGCAGGGGGCAGCCCAGGGCTAGCATTAGGAGCAGCAGGCCAACCCCCCTTGCCGGTGATGAGAGGCCATGATACTGCAGGCTGCCTCTGGGAGTGGGGGCAAGTGGTGACTGACAGTGGCCAAGTCTGAGGCAAGGTGGGGATAGTGGGTGGAGGGTTCCCCGGGGAGGGGAGACCCTTGGACTTGAGGGGGTGCAGCACCCTCAGCTAGAGGGCACCGGGGTCCGGGAGGGACACGGGGCCGGAGTAGGAACGGGACATCGGCCGGCAGAGGGCGCTCCGGAGACAACAGCGTGACTTGTGGGAAGATCTGATTTGTATATTGACCTGGGTCTGGGGCCTGATTCTTTGGAATTGGGGAGAACCGTTTTCTTTATTTGGGGGATTGGTTTTCATAACCATTGATCCCCAGGACAGGTGGCTGCTGGTGGTGATACTGGGAACCTGGAGTGTCTAAGGGGATTGCTTGAGAGTGCATCAGTTTATGCAAACAAAATAAAACATGCTAAAGAACTGTCTTAAACACCCCATTCACCCAAAGAGGAGTGCGTTTGCCAGGCGGGCTTGCTGGGGAAGCACACGGAGGGGCAGAAGGTGCTGAATGCTCCGAGGTCAGACCCAGGAAGGTGGAAGTGGGGACCCCTGAAGCTCCTGGCCTGGGAAACAGGCTGTGTACGGAGAAGGGGCCCTTCACCCGGAGTCCGGTCTGGCTTCCTAGGGAGCGGTTCCAGTCCATCGCCCGGGTGCTCCGTGACACTGGAGCACGCGGCACTTGGCTGGCGGGGAGCCCCGGGCTGCGGAGGCCACTGCTGGCGTGGGACTGGACCAGGCCCGGCGCCCTCCTTCCATCCCTGTGCCCAGAGCTCGCTGGCACCAGAGCCCTGCTGCCTGGGAGTCCAGTCCGGCTTCTCCTTCACCAGTTGTGCTGCTCATGCTGGGACCTGGGTCACTCGCGGCTGGACCCACCGCAGTGGGGGGGGAAACAGCCCCGGAGCTGCACCCCGGTGCTACAGCTGGGATTCCTGTGCCCCGGTTGGCGGGATCCGTGCCCTGGCACTAGGGCTGGGGTGGCCACACCGTGGTTGGCAGGATCCGTGCCCCAGTTGGCGGGATCCGTGCCCTGCACTAGGGCTGGGGTGGCCACATCCCGGTTGGCAGGATCCGTGCCATGCTGTGTCCGTTGAACTGGCCTGGGCTGCTTGCGAGGGCTCGTGGCAGAGCCTGGCTTTGCCTGACAGTCCCCCTTTTCCTCTGGTGCCTGCCCCCCTCATCCAGCTGGGACAGAGCCCCAGTTTGGTTGTGAGCTGGGTAAAGCCTGCCCTCTGCTGGCCAGAGGCTAGAAGTGCTGATCCGGCTCCCGTTCCTGTGGGCCAGGCGGAGGGCTCTGTGCAGCCCTCCCAGTGCCTCCCCCCCCCCCCCCCTCCAGGCATACCCTCAGTGAGGTGCTTAACATCCATGGACCCCTGCGAACTGCACTGCCCCCTGGAGCCGGGAGAGAACCCAGGCGTCCTGGCTCCCAGCCCCACTGCCCCCTGGAGCCGGGAGAGAACCCAGGCGTCCTGGCTCCCAGCCCCACTGCCCCCTGGAGCCGGGAGAGAACCCAGGCGTCCTGGCTCCCAGCCCCACTGCCCCCTGGAGCCGGAGAGAACCCAGGCGTCCTGGCTCCCAGCCCCTGTTTGTAACTTCCAGGCCCTGTGGAGTCTCCCCGTGGGCTAGTGGGGGCCAGCTGTGCTGTTGGGGAGGTGTCTGAGGGTGAGAGTGGTGGAGGGTGCCATGCTGAGCAGGGAAGGGGGTGGCATGTCCTGGGGGAGAATGGAGGGGCACAGTGGGAGCAGCGAGGGTCTCGGGGGGGGGGGGGTGGCAGCTGGTAAGCCTGCAGCACAGCATGGTCCTGGGGGTCCTAGTGCTCCGTGTACTTAGGGGGGCAGGCCTGGGGCAGGCCCCTTTCCACTCTGGGGTCAGGCAGCGCCTGGCACAGCGGGGTCTTGCTCTGGTGCCTGCCAAGTTAATAGAGCCAGTGACCCATAGTGGGGGGGGTGGGGGGTACCAGGCCTGCCTGGGCAAATCTCCCCTGCTGCCCTCTGTGCCCCAAGCACAAGTGTCCCAGCTACCCCCTGGCACCCTGCCTCCGAGCGGCTGGGGAAAGGCCCCCGGAGGGGAGTGGCAGAGGGACAGAGCCAGGCTGGCGGGCTGGGGCCCGCGGGGGATGGACGGATGTGCCCAGGGCCCGGGCCCGGCCGGGCTGGTCCAGAGCCGCCCTGGCTGACGTCAGGCTGGCTCCCCAGGTCCATTCACACACAGTCCCGTGCAGGCAGGAGAACACCCTGTGGAAGTGACCGCGGTGTCCGAACCCGAAATTACCACCCCGCCCGGCGGGACGCGCTCCTCAGTGGGTCGCCCCAGTCTGATGGTCGGTGGAACCCAAGGAGCT